>JAJGRX010000843.1:0-280368 GCA_025461125.1 Carex kokanica
TCATCTTTGTTATTTCAAATTCCCAAAAAAAAAAATGGACAAATAATTAAAATATATTTACACCTAACTGGCCCGATCAATTTATCCATCAGTAACAATCTCCCTCCGATTTTAAGTAATACCACCACATGAGGGTCTATTTCATTACTTGAAAGAAAAGGACATGGTAGACAGATAACAGCCCTCCATGTTTTATATTAAAAAATATTGAAAAAATAACTAAGAACTTGGAAAAGACAGGAAAAGAAACTAAGGCATAAATATACATATGAATTTGCTGTACAAGCATGCATGCATGTGCCTACCAAGAACTCAATGACGGCGCTGACAAGGTAGATGACATAGTGGTGCAAAAGGCATCAGAGAGGAAAGCGCCCAGGAGTGCGAGAAGGAATGCCGTCGCCATGAAGTTGTTTACTGTGATAGCTGAATCAGACAGCGAGAAATGCATGAAACCTGTCAGATACGTCACAAGATTGCTCGCATTTGCCAGAAATAGTAATTAAAAATAGTACATATCAAAGATAGATGACACAAGTGAAGTAACTATTTCATACTAAAAATGTACATATTAAAAATAGTAATTTTATTTTTTAAGTAAAAGTTGGAGATGAACTATCCAATTATATATTTAATATTTATAAGGAATTTCTTCATCTAGTATATCAAAGGTTGGTTCTCTAAAATAGTAATTTTAATTAAGCTAATTTAAATAAATAATTATGATTTGATATCTTCAAATCATATTTATATATAAAACTAATATTATTTATCACTTACTGAATTCTTAACGGACTTCAGGTTCGTATCGGGAGAGATTAAAGTGCGAATTCAATAAATAAGTTGGATTGTTTTCATTCTTACGTAGATCCAATAAACTATTAAATACATACTTTTAAATTTATACACGAATACATTCATATGAGTTTTAATTGAATTGAATTATGTATGTCCATTGACAAATGACAATCCCAACCTCTCATAGACAAACCAAGAGGTCGAGCATAGTCAAACCCCAACCGGGTATGAACCTTAAACAGAGTGGGACCCCGGGCCTGAAACAGAGCTGAAAACTGAGAATCTCAGGTACCAACAATGTTATGCCCATGAGAAACAGCATAACACCAGGTCTGGGCACAAACGAAACCCAGGTCTGAGAAACATTAGAAACCTCGGCTTGGAGGCATAGTCCAACAGTCCAACAGTCCAATCGGAGTTTCCAATAGACACACAATTCAGTATTATGCACATACAGAGTTCAAATCAGTACCAAAGATGGGGTGGCAACCACAGCCCCGACCTCCTGGGTTCGGATCCCCTAAAGTAACCCAAATTTTGTGTTTATTTCCGGACTGCCCAATTAGAATTTGGGTCAATCCCGCCTGAGGTAGAATGCTCAAGATCACTTTGATATTCATGCCAGAGCATATTGAATGGTCCAAATCCAAACTCACAATATGGGTTACTTTAGGGGATCCAAATTCCAACGGACTGGTGTCCCAAGGGGGATCCGTATCCTTCCAGGTACCTGATTGAAGACAATTACGATCGGGGCGGTTTTGTTAACATGGCACGAATCTAAAAACAGACCCCCTACAGTCTCCATAGGCATCGGATTGAGTTCGGCCCAAATAAGATTAATCTGGGCTGTCTGATCGTAATTGTCTTGAATCAGGTACCCGGGAGGATACGGATCCATCCCAAGGGTATCACTTTGACTCCGAATGCCCGATGCATAACAGTCTCTAAAGCAGAAACATGGTCTCAAGGGTACCAACCCAGGGGCATATTGAAGATCAAAGAATGGGGTCAATTGACCCCATTTTCTTAATTTTTTTGTATTTATATGTTATTTTGTATATAATTTAAAGTAAAATGTCATGGTGCCGTCAGATTGACTCCATTCTCCGCCGAAATTTTTATATAATTGACCCCTATAGTTTGAAAGTCTGGCTCCACCTATGGTACCAACCCTCCCTCGTTTACATATATTAAGTAAATTTAGTCACCAGATATGGATAAAATAGCTCATTATAAAAATCTAGGCAGGAGGCATGGGACGGGGTGTTTCAACGAATAATGTATTTTGGATGCAAATTAGTAAGGATCCTGGTAGCATGGTGTAAGTCAATCCAAGGCAGATGATGCTGCAGCAAACACCATTACAATATACAACATGCTCTATTTAACTATTATAAATATGCTTAATTATTCCCAATTTCTTAAAGTAAAAAACATTAAGTAGTGCCATTAATCCCTTGGTAAAAAGTAAAAACTAACAAAGCCATCACAAAGGAACTACAAATTACAGGGTGTAACCGAATCTTTGGCCATAGGATTTCTGCAACAACATATTATTCAACTTAGGTGGATTATACGACAGATGGTATCATATTACGGAAATACAGAATTCAGAGATAACACTGCCAAACACAGATCCGTATCCTCCCAGGTACCTCACTGAACCTGACTGAAACGGACGGCCCAGATTGATTCTCAGCCAGTGACTACTTGGGATGGTGCAGGGGCAGTATTATTTGTGCTTTGAGATTCGTGCCAATTTAAACATATGGACTGAGAGTAAATCTAGGCCGTCCGTTTCAGTCAGGTACTTGGGACTGGGAGGATGCGAATTCGCCAAACGCATGATTGATGGAATCACATCATTCAACTTTTGAATATATATAGAAGCTCAAGCTTAACAATAAACAAAGCTTACATCCATGCATGCTCCAGCTAGGAAGTAAAACCTACACCCTCAAGGCCTGTGCGACATATGCCTCGTAGAGGTCCCTGCAGTTTTTACATATCATTAAGTCAGTTACATGAAAACTTCCTTCTATATCCCTAGAGAGGTCTGAACTCTGAAATGTACTTCGTGCCCTTCCATTTGTGGTTGAATTCAATTAACAAATACTAATTATAACTTCCATTAAGGACATGAAGAACAAGAATGGAGGGTTATTGTGCACTATTTGTGGAATATTTGGGGCTACATACATACTAATTTATATATCAGAAAAGCACAATTTCTCAGATCAGGAGAAGAAGCTAAAAATTTGAGAAAGCAATATATTTTAAACAGAAATATGTAGATAAATAAGCGAGCTTAAGGGTTGTTAAGGAGATATTACATGGAATTCTTTATGGCTTTGAACGCATCCTCTGCTGGGAGGAAGTCTTTCACTATAACTTCCTTGTTCTCATGCCTTTTATCTGTAGAAGCACATCATTTAAAACTTAAGAGAACAAATTACAAGAACATTTGTGATTAAAAGGTCAAACATAAAACTACATTTCTAGAAAATATCTTGTGGTAAAAGAGCATACAAGTTTCAAAGAAAGTCCGGATCTCAGCAAGGCAGCGAGGATGCAGATCACTGATGTCTTTGTGATGTGTACTCAGGGTTGTTGTCAGCACAAACTGAAATAACCTTGTGATCAATTTTGCCATGTTATTTTTACAAACAATTCAAATACTGTGAAAAAATAATTTTAGGATTTATTGCAGCTTTGTCATAATGAAATATACCTCATCAATCATAGGCATCAAACCGATAGCACCGGCCTGCATACAACAACCTGGCATCAAGGCATCCTGCAAGGCATAAATAAAAAAAATATTGAGATTTGACGAGTGGTGCCAAAAAACATATTAAACTAATAGTTGGATATCACCTTTTTTTTGGTTGGTAATAGTTGGATAATACAACTTATGTATAAAGAGAGAAAGTAGCATACATGCATGAGAATAAGCACTTCCATAGGGCCGTTATCCTCACAACAGGTACGAGGAATAAATCCATAGTTCTGGGTAGGGGTGTAAACGGTCGGATACGGATCGGATAGTGGTCATACCGTATCCGTATTTGTTATAATCTTTCGGATACGGATACGGATACGGATAGTCTCGGATACGGATACGGATCGGATATTAAACGGATACGGATACGGATACGGATACGGATCGGATTTTGGACGGATACGGATACGGATATCACTATAATTCGGATAATTAAAAATGAATACTATTGTACATTCTAGCAAAAAATAACATCTAAATCTAATTTTTTTCATTCATAAATTAGATCTAATATTTTCATAAGTTCGTTAGTTACAAAACATATATTATGTTAATAAAATAATAGATACTAATTATGTCATATTGTTCATCAAAATTACTAACTTAAACTTAATAACATTCTTTTTAACCATATAGAATAAACAAAAAAAACTATAAAGAACTTGCACCAGATTGGAATACAAAAAGATCACATAACATAAGTACAGTTAGTTATACATGTGCAACCTGGAATCAAGCATTCACTGAAGAAGTTAATATAAACAAAGATAGAAATGATGCAATATGCTTGCATGTAGAGGATAGTCTCAGAAATGATGCAATATGCTTGCGTAACAGGCCACTGGGCCCAAATTTTTTAAAAAATATTCGGATATCCGAAATAAAGAAAAATACGGATACGGATAATTATCCGAATCCGGATCCGTATCCGGTTTTCATATTCGAACCGTATCCGTATCCGTATCCGTAAATATATTATCCGAATCCGGATCGTATCCGAAAATATCCGTATCCGAATATCCGAATTCGCTATTTCCGGATTCGGATCCGGATAAATCCGGATAATATCCGATCCGTTTACACCCCTAGTTCTGGGGGTACACTAATGATGAGTGCAGTACATGGTCAACCTATTATAAGAAAGTTCCCAGTTTTTTCTCAATTCAAATAAAAGGTACTAATTTATCATCAATTACACTTGCAGTTTCCATTCAGCCAATTTCATTGAGGCACAACCTAGTTCAAGAAAGTTCATTGCCTTTTAAAATGTTAGAGTAACAAAAAGTTAACAATATTTATGTAATTGGTATTGTATAAAAAAAGAATAAAATCATGTTTATAAAAAGAATAGCACTGCCTCTTTACTATCTAATCATCAGGTCCAGGTCTGATGTTCAAAGTCCGTGCGAGTATAAGAGACCGATCCAATACAGAATATACAATGAATGCTCTTGATATTAGTAAAAATTCTCAGGATGCATTTGTATCAACTTATAGGGTGGTTCTTGCTCTATGAGCTCACATCCGTTATCGTAGTTATCACTTATCAGTAGTGGAGTGGGTGATAGATAGGCCACAAAGCTGCTTCTGGCGGGGCATGTCAGTGATCCAATGACATTATTGCTAACAATTATGGCAGCGTATTGGGAGTCTTTCTCTAGAGCTTGTTTGTTTGGATTAGGAAGAATTCAGTTCTCAAGGCCACTTGATTTTGTAGAAGTCATATTAATTCGGATATGGATTGTTCCCTTATATTACAGGATTTCGTCATTTGCAATTCTGAATTCGGTTTCGAAATCATTAATTGCGCAAATTAGTGTTTCCAAAGATGTATAGTTTCTGATTTTTGCGTGCTTAACACATAACTAATTGAAAAGTTTGTAAGAATATAGTTCTATTCTATAGAAAACATTAATCAAAACTGTTCTGTTTTATTATTAGCAATTATACTATAATGATACCGAGTCAAAACAACACAAAATGATATATGTTCCAATTGTATTAGTTCAATAATGATTACATATTAATGTGAACAATTTGTCTATTAGTTTTTCACTTCACTTATAATTTAGTCAATCATGTACTAATACTAAAAAATCAATTTAATATTTTGTTACAGGGATAATTTATTTCCTAAGCTTAATATACAAGTCAGCATTACTTCTTGTGTAGGGCTAAATTATCCAATATAAGAGAGGCATAAAGAATTTGTACCATACTTATGCCTCAACCAAAAATAGTACGTCATCAAGATAGTTTAGCAATAGCAGAGGCTTTAATTAATAAGTTATTATGAGAAAAATAGTGTGAAAGAAAACCTTGATGAGAGCACTTGCTCTGTCGATTTCATACTTCACATTGCTGCCTCTTGGAATTTCAACAACCTGCATTCATCCATTCATTTATGTATTCATTTATTTGTTATATATATATATTAATTTGATTCGTTATTCTTCTTTTTATGTTTGTCAGAACTAGTATTAGTGACTCACACAGTTGAAAACGCTTGGAGCTTCAGGACCTACATTAGAATTTGGAAAACAACAAAAATCTAATGAAATCGAAAAAGTCAAAGGCTGTTCTGACTTCTAATTCAAGCAAAAACGAATAAGAAATTTAGTAATAAAACGACATTTTGACCTAATTCAAGGTCGTGCCAGGGGTGAAAGGCAACAGATCTTCTGGGCATGGCTGAGAGAATTCGCTGATTCAACGTTTCAGGAGTGAAGCTGGTGCTTGCCAAAACGTAATTTGTTCCTGCCATCTCAATTCGAACTAACAAAATGAAAAATCAGGAATTTTAAAGGCAGGATTTTTTTCAATCTATATTAAACAAACCCATGACTATATATTACAGTATGGTTAGTTGATAACTGATTTACTGTTCTTCAGTTAATAAATTTATGGAATATGTAAACCTGACATAAAATAGTTTGTCAACTTTGCTGTTCTGATTAGGATAAAAAGTACCGAACAACAACAGGTCTACATAAACAAAATTATGCTCATATTCCTCTTCAATCTAAGAATACTACAAAAAAACCCAAAAATTCACAATCTTCAAAGCATCTACCTACTATATTCAGGGGCGGAACCACACTTTCAGACTCTGGGGGTCAATTATATAAATTTTTTTTGCGGAGAATGAAAATCAATTTTGCAGTACTATACTATTTTATTCTAAATTATATAGAAAATCATATATAAACATAAAAAAAATTTAAAAAAATGGGGGTCAAATTGACCCCATTCCTCCTTCCTCCCTCCGCCTCTGACTATATTATTGACTGATCACAACTGATCGATATCAACCGCTCCGAATAAAAAGGAAGGGAGGGGAATATAGTCTCCACATATGTACAGGACCAATAATTAATGCAATCAGAAAGAATAACAAAATAATATATATATAGTACTACTCACAGTTTACTGATACAAGCGATTTCTCGGTTAATTAAGGAGAGAGAGACGAGGAAATATTGAGGAGCAAGAGGTTGTGTAACCCTCTATTTATACTGAAGAATTGATAAACTTTTGTAGCATGACGATTCATTGTGGTTCGGTAAGAAAATGACAAGCACAAACTTCATCTGGACATGGTCCTCACTTGATTATTTATAAAAAAAAATAATGCCTCTATTTATTCAACTTTAGTATTTAATTGATAAAATGACGATTTCATCATTGTGTAATAATTTTCCACCATTATTGATAATCAAATTTTAAATATGCACGACGAATTTTATTTAGGATAATCGTTTTGCAAAAATGACAGTATTTTCTGAATAAAACATCTTAGATAGTCGCAACTCGCAAGTCTATTCATGTTTTGTAAAATAAAACTAAAAATGTAATAAAAATGATGTTTTTATTGATAATTAATTTAATATAGAATATGCTTCAATGATTCATTTGAAATTCGATTTATTTTTTCAATTAAGGTTGCATTAATAGTTCCATTTACTAACCCAATTAATGTTCAATATCAAAAAATATATATATATATTTTTAGTGTAAGTTATATTCAATTATATATAACAAATTATAATTGACTTTAATTATATCTTAAAAATCAATCATCATATATTACGTAAAAATCATATATTATTTTATTATCAAATTATATTATTATATTATTATATAACAAATTATAATTGACTTTAATTATTTTATTGCAAATTTTGAATAGTAAAATACATTATCGTTGGAACTTGTTCCAGTTAATTTAATTTTGAATATGCTTTCATTGTTCCGTGTTTCGACGTAATTAACAATTGGAATGAATTAAATTAGTTGCAAGGTTATTATATTTTTATTATTTGGATAATGTTTATGTAGAGCACAAGGAGCTAGCGAGGCAGGAAAATAATTTAGCTTGGTAAAAACATATATTTACGAAACGTAATCAGAAAATTATTGTGCACTAAAAATAAATTATATATTTTTTTTTTCCAAAATATTGTAGCAAAACTAAATATTATATTGATATTTTTTTTAGTTGGGAGAGAGCAAGAGGAGGGGACGACAAATGCACAGCTCTACCAATCCCTAGATTCAATCCTTGCAGAGGACATATGAAATTCAATTTTTCAATTATTTCTAGTCCATGTTTATTGAGTTTTTAATATGAAGTCCCAAATCTTGTTTAGTGCAATGATAACTCTTGAGGATGAAAAGATATATAACTGCAATAGTTACGTTTGAGAGTAGAGAGTACATGATGGAGATGATAATTTTTATCTTATACTGTATTTGGTAGCAAACTAACGTGAAGATAACTCTGATAAAATGAGAGGATAAATAGATAACACCCAAAGTTACTCTAGAATTTTGAAATGATGAATAATTGTATTAAGAAATTGTTCTGTTCTTAATTTTGAAAGGATATAACACTGTAATGATCAAGTTTAAAAATTTGATAAGGTGAGAGGATAAAGTGATAACTCTCAAAGTTATATTGATGGTAGCTAGGAAAATATGAAGGGATTGAAATGATAACTTGTTATCCTAATTTGTGTTTGGTAGCAAAGTTAAGCGGAGATAACTCACGAATATGATTATCCGATATGAAGAGATAACTGCATTAATTACGGTTACAAAATACAAACTGAATAAAGTGAGAGGATAAGAGATAACACTCAAAGTTGTGATTTATAGTAGGAGAATATGGACAAAGTAAATAACTTCTATCCTAGACTGTGTTTTGCAGTAAAATAAAATGTACATAATTCAAGAATTAATGTGATTATCTGGTGAAGTGATATTTGTAATAAATATCTTTATAAGCTGGATAAAATGAGATGATAAATAGATAAGTCAAGTTGTAATTGATAGTAGGAGAATATAGAGGGAGAGGATAAGCTTTATCCTAGAATGTGTTCGACAGCAAAATGACGCGAGCATAATAAGAGTTGTCATTCAACCAAACACAATCGATCGTATGTGATAATGATAGTAAGAATCATCTTCTTATCCCTATAATAGGAGCCAGCGGGCCATTTTATTAGTTTCGATAGCATGTATTGCTCTAATTTCATGAATAAATTTGAATGAAGTTATGGTACTATATATGCATAGCGCGGATAAGTCCGTACTATAGATCAATATTTTCATTTTTGAAGTTCAAATAATCAAATCTGAACCATTCAACATAATTTTAGATTTTTTTTAGATTTTTTACTAATTTTTGGATAGGTAAAAAATCACTACTTTCGAATGGTCTATAATTTTTAGATCAAGTGATTTTCTACCTATCATATAAAACAGTAAAAAAAATATTAAAAAAAATGTAAAATTTGATTAACAAGTACATTATTGTATGGAAATCTTGTTGAATGGTTAAAATTGACTATTTGGACCTTAAAAACAGAAATATTAACCCATAGTACGGATTAATCCATGCGATGCATGGTACCAAAACGTCATTCAATAAATTTATTGTATATATATAACAATCCATGCTATACATAGTAACATACCACATGCCATTTTATTAGTTTGATAGCTTGTATTGACGTAATTTTGATAGAATATTAATCTGTGTCATTCAGCAGTAAAAGTTTTATTGTCAGGAGTATAAGTTCTGCCTACTAAAATTTATGGAAATGCATAAAATTTCCTTAGGTGCTATGAACATCGGACCTTAAGGAACTCCGTAGGTGTTAATGTAGATTGAAATTTGATGCAATGAAGAGATCCAATGGTTTGTCAATTACTCAAATTTATAGAAAGGATCAACGGTTGTCAATTCTTTCTACAAGTTTGTGTGCGTGGAGCCATATGGTGCAATCTAGCGCTCTTACTTCGGATCGTTTGGATGTTTATAAAATAAGAATATCATGTAAATTACCCCGGACCGTTAGAATTCTCAGCGGTCTGGGCATTTTTAATTTTTTTCAAAAAAACGTGGGTATTTGTATAATTTTTTATTTAATGTTGGATATTAATAAAAAAATCGGCATATTTGACAACTTTTTAATTATACAATTTTTTTTTTTTTAGTAAGAATAGGAGTCATGCTCCTATTTCATTAACCACAATTGGTTACATTGTTTTAGGGTTTAGAGAAGAAACCCTTGGTATATTTACATGGAAAAAAAAAAAGAGATTAAGAGAAAAAAAAAAAAAAATGGTACTGGTAAAAAAACAAAACAGCAACCAGCTAATAACAAAAAACCAGCGAAAAAACCAGAAAAAAACTATCTCTTCTGCTAAGATGGATGTCGCCTATTTGTCAATCTCCATTGAGTTTTAACCTCCTCCATCAATTCATCGATCGTCTTTGATTGCTTCCTAAAAATTCTTGTTAATTGCACAAGTGGACTCAAAATATGATAAATTCATAACACACACACAAACATTTATCGAATTTATGTTATTGTTAATTACACAAGTAGACTCAAAACATCATAAAATTCTTGTCTTAAAGACTTCAAAGCATATATTTGGTCTCTACATTTTTTCTAAGATGAACCATCTTTTTGTTGTCTACGCTGAATATATTAGATCAAATTAACACAAAATGACTATCGAATTTCAATAATTGAGAAAACTCAGACCTAATATTTTGGGTCATTACATCACAAACTAAAAAATTTCAACCATGTTGCTTTTGAAGCCAACCACTAAACCAGAGCACATAAATTTCTATATCAATTTTCATTCGATCCAAGTAAGCAGCTACATTCAGAAAACAATTTTTCTATATAAGAAGAGAAAACTATAAGTTCAGTATGAGAATTAGAATCAAACTTGGGTCAGAACTCGGAAACAGAGTGATAATCAACCATTATTCCAGAGCAATATCAACAGCATGATCCAATTAGAAGTTTATTCAAGCAAATAATCATTTCTTCTAACTTTTTTGTTAATGTGGAAGGAATCTGTTCAGGTACTCGTCCATCGTAGTGTAATTGACATCAGAAAAGAGCTGGCTTGCCTCCACACCAAATGCCGGGTCGATCTCAAAATTAGTTTGGTCTCCCATGATGAAAGCTGAGTGCAAGAATGCAAGCACAATCTTGTTTCTTTTGGGCCGTGCTCCTACATTATATGTGACAAAAAAAAAAAGCATATATCTTGACAAATGCTTGATTACAACTGTTTATGCTATTAAATGTCTTGGTGTCCTTCAAACTTAATTTATGATATGATTAAAAAAACTAACCATTGTAGAACTTCAGGAATGCTTCTGAAGGAATATAGATCCTGTCACACAATCTATTGATCTTTCCCTCCCAAAGCGACACTAAATCATTCAGCGATAATACATTTTCGGGAGGCATAATGTATAAAGTCTTGTTCAAAGTTTTCGGATCATCTGCTGCTAAGATTGTGTAATGCGCTACATCTTTTTCAACAGAAAAGACAACTGATCCCAATGAACCACCGCCCCCCCACCACAACACACACACACACAAAAAGAAATAAAAATGAATTAGAAACAATGGAATGCAAATACGAACTAGAACATCCGAAAGCTATAGATGGTTTGGAATTTTGTTTTAGTGAAGTTGTCCGATCCCAATCTATTTCGAACAACCATTAACTATACAGGGGTTTATTTACTTTTCTTTTAACTTGAAGCCATTTTGAACTTCCCAGTCAGAACTCAAGCAAGGTCCTCATTATGTAAAATCACAAAATCTGAGGCAATCATATAAATACTTAAATCTTTAAGAGAGATTTAGGAGTACCTTTTGTGTTTCCATCACCATATAAGGGAATCTTGATTGGGAGAGAAAACGGTGATTGTTGACTATTAAAACGCCCCAAAATTTCTCCTGCAAAAAAACCTCCAACAACGTGGGTGTATGGTACACCGGATTTCTCTATTAACCGTCTCATCTGACGGTACATTTCAAGTTCCTTCTCTGCTGCCGGGAGCACATGGGTCTGGTCCACATCAATTGCTAATCCCGACGGGATAAACCTCTTCAAGTTTGATCCAACATTGCCATTGGTTAGAAATAAGAGAAGGTCAATGATGTAATGTTGTACCTATATATGAGCCTTTATTTTATAATTATAATAAGAGCACAAACAGAAAACAGAGAGCCAAATTTACTTTGTATCTGTTTAACACTGTTGAGCTAAATTCCCAGAAAACAGGAAACTGTTAAGCATTAACTGAAATACCCTCAAGTTTCAGTTTTTTGTTTGTTGAAAGTTCAAACAGTTGTTTTTGCTCCTCATATTATAGAAACTATTAATCATTGCTATTTATAAAGTTCAAAATTAAGTCCAGACTGTAATATTGCCAGCTTCTTTGATTGCTGTAAAAATGAGGGACAGATCCAACAACATCGATTCCCCACAAGCAGCAGATATCACGACATCAACGCCGCGGATTGCTCGTACCAACCTCGAATGGTTGTATATATCCCCCTGAATTGTTACATATTAGTATATTACCAAGGCATTAACAAAAAGTACCATTGCATAGTATTTTATTGTTTAAAGAAAAACATATCCCTGTTTTAACATAGTATTGAACAGCATTAATGCAAAACACTTAATGATTACTTTCTTTTGAAGTACAATACTTGATTAGGTGATTTTGTTCCAACTGATATGCAAATTAATGAGGTTACTTTTCATTACTGCCCCGCAGCAGCTGAAAATTTATGCAACCAACAACCAATGACCTCAGTTATTTTTTGCGTCTCAGAAATTAATTTAAAAAGGAGAAAATAAAAGAAATTCAAGAACATAGAAAAGAAAAGAAACATTGAAGAAAATTGCAATCCGAAAAAATAGGATTGCAAGAACCACATTTCTTTTCTTTTTTCGAAATTATACAAGAACCACATATGAGGATTTACTATACACACATATGCAAATTAACCCATAATAGAAAAAAAATGACAAAACAGAGAAAGAAAGAAAGAACGAAATTAAAAGAAGAGAAAATATTTTCACCATGATGAAAGCAACGCCTATATTTGCAAATTTTTGAATAATCTGATCTTGAGCAGGATCAGTATTACTTGGCACCATAACTAAGGTGAAATGACCTAACTCCACGCTCTTGGCCGTTATGTACCTGCCGAGGTGTTCCAACGCTCCGATCACCAGCACCTTGCTCTTCGGTTCTAACGATGCCATCGTCGGACGATCTCGACCGTTGGTACGAACTACGATGGGAAGTGGAGTCGAGAAGTATTTTGAAACGGAGAAGTGGAGAATGGATGGAAGCGGTTTGGCCGTTGGGGTGGGGTCGGGACTGTGGGAGCTTGTCAAATTCTCACTTGTAAGTCCTACGGTGGTTTACGTTGTGGCAGATCAGTTGTGGTGCAAGGGGGTCATGGATTTTATAAACCGAAGACCCATTAAATGCCGTGATTTTTATTTATATCCAAAGTTAATTAGAAATTAATAAAAATGTCCGGGTTGACTTGATTTTATTAAAAATATTCATACCGGTCAGAAAATAACCCGTACCTTATTTAAATAGTAAATCGGTCATTTTTTGGCCGGTACCCTTTTTTTTTTAAGAGACAAATAGCTAACATGCTGAAATATAACACTAAAAAATTGATTTTTGTTTTAAATATTTGTTAGATTATTTTTTGATATATAATTAGCATATTTATACTAAAATACGCTAAATTACTTGAAATTATGTTAATTTACGTTAAATTACACTAAATTACGCTAAATTACAATAATTATGTAAAATTATGCTAAAATACGGTAAATTACGCTAATAACATATGAATATGGCCGATTTTGTGCCATCTTTCATAAATCATAAAAAATAGTAAACAAATTCCAAAAATAATAAAAATTGGTATTCTACAAGTTAATTACATAACTAATTTACTGAGCTACGTATATTGAATAATAGAAATGAAAATCTTAACTTAAAACTTCAACTGAAGTTTTGAGGCTCTTCCATTTGTTTTTTGGCAATTCTGAATTTCAAAAAACGGCATAATTTAGCGTAATTTAGTATAATATACTTTTTTGAGGCTAAATTCATACGTAATTTAGCGTAATTTACCATATTTTAGCATAATTTTACATAATTATTGTAATTTAGCGTAATTTAGTGTAATTCAACGTAAATTAACATAATTTCAAGTAATTTAGCGTATTTTAGTATAAATATGCTAATTATATATAAAAAAAAGTAATCTAACAAATATTTAAAAAAAATTGATTTTTTATGTTATATTTCTGCATTTTAGCTATTTGTCTTATAAAAAAAAAAATAGAGTACTGGCCAGAAAATAGCCGGTTTCCTATTTAAATAAAGTATCATCTATTTTCTGGCCGGTATGGACATTTTTAATAAAACCAAGTGAATTGGGCATTTTTATTAATTTCTAATTAACTTTGGATATAAATAATAATCACGGCATTAAATGGATGGGACCCGGGAATGACTAGTAATTTAGTGTGGTCAAATTGGAGTAAATTAATGAGGTTCTTGTTCTCTTGAAAATTGGCACTATATCAAATTCTTGATTTTAGGCATCGTGTAATCACACAAGGATAACACGTATTTGAGAACTTCCATCATTAGACAATTTTAATAAGGGTAAAATGGGTAATTTATAAATTTAAAATGAGTTCAACTGAAAAATAATAAGTTGGGTAAATTTGTGAGTTTTTTAAATTTAGAAAAATAAATATGATATTATGAGTTTTAGAGGAGAAATACGTAATTTCGAGATTTTTGAGGGGTATACATGAAATTTCTCCCATAAATATATAGTTTGCCATTATCAATTATAGAAATTTAAAATTTAAAATTATTGAGTCTACAAAAATATGTCACTATTTGCGAGGGTAAAAATGTATTTTTTTTACAATATCTTCGTGGATACTCATGTCGGTAATACCGATACAATTGAAAATAGTAATTTCTGTCAATATACCCTCGTCATAGTCACTTTTTGCCCTCACGGATAGTGACATATTTTTGTAGTATTGTGTTATAATATGAAGTTTGTGCCACAATTAAGTATACTGATGAGGTGGTATAAAATTTATTTGAAAACATATCGAGTCTTTTTAATGCAATTTGAAAAATCAAACAATCAATTACATATATGATTTATCTCTATTACAAATCAATAGTAAAATATCCTATTGATTTTGTGTCTCAACCATGTCCCACATCCTTATTTATCACTATCTACAAGGTCCAAATAGCCTATCCGAACAATTCAACCTGATATCCATATATATAAGATCAAATTAACACAAAAATGACAATTGAAATTCCAACAGTTGACAAAAACTCGAAGCTAATATTTTGGTTTATTACATCAGAAACTCGAAAATTTTAACCATCTCACTTTCAAAGCCAACCACTAAACCCAAATACATAAAATTTCAATATCAATTTTCATTAGATCTGAGAATTAGAATAACACAAGGGTCAGAACTTGGAAACAAAGCGATTATCGACCATTTTTCACAGAGCAATATCAACAGCATGATCCAATTAGAACTTAGAAGTTGATTCAAGCAAATAAGCATTTCTTCTCTCCTTTTTTGTTAATGTCAAAGGAATCTGCTCAGGTACTCATTCATTGTAGTGTAATTCACACGAGGATAGAGCTGGCTTGCCTCCACACCAACTGACAGGTCAATCTGAAAATTAGTTTGGTCTCCCCTGATGAAAGCTTTGTGCAATAAAGCAAGCTCGTTCTTTTTTTCAGGCTGTGCTTCTACATTACATGTGCAAACAATTAATATATATATCTTGACAAATGCTTTATTACAACTGTTTATGCTATTATATGTCTTGGTGTCCATCAAACTTTTTAGGAACTTCAACAGTGGTGAACATGATGTGCAATTCATAACCAGGATGACCCACAACTGCTGAAGATTGGGTTATCGGGTTATGTTGCCCAAATTTTACACGCAATGGTTTGTTACAGGCGTTCTTTTTTTTATTTTATCAGTAAGCATGATAATCAAAATCTTAAAAAGACAGAGGTCCTAACTTAATTTATGACAGGATTAAAAAAACTAACCTTGGTAGCGTTGCAGAAGATCTCTTTCAGAAATATAGATCCTCCTATGACTTGACACTGATCTGCCGGTCTTGCTCTCCCAAAGAGACACTAATTCATCGAGCGATATTACATTTCCAGGAGGCCTAATGTACAAAGTCTTGTTCCAAGTTCTCGAATCATGTGCCGCTAAGATTGTGTACATCCCTACATCCTTTTCAACAGAAAAGGCAACTGATCATCTCTGCTTCATCTCACGCCACCTTTGAAGTTTCATCTCTGCTGGCTGGAGCGCGGCATGGGTCATGTCCACATCAATTGGTACCCCCACCAGGATAAACCTCTATGATTTTGATCCAACATTTCCATTTGTTAGAAATAAGAGAAGGTGCACAATGTAATGTTGTACCCATATATGAGCCTTTACCATGTAGGAATCATAAGAGCACATTAAAAAACAGAGAGCCAAATTCACTTTGTATGAGTTTAACACAATTAAGCTTTTTCTACCAGCTAACTAAAAAAACCCTCAATTCCAGTTTTTTGTTTTTCCGAAAAGTTGTCTTTTATGCTCCACTCATTGAAGAAACTTTAAATCATTGCTATTCGTAACAGTTCAAAAAGAAAGTTCTCACCATGACATTGCCGGCAGGGACGGAACTAGACTTTCAAAATATGGGGTCAAACATAATTAGGGATCATCATATAAAATTTTCATGCTATAAATGAGGGTCAATTTTACTTTCAAAATCTGGGGTCAAACGTAATTAGGGGTCATCATATAAAATTTTCATACTATAAATGAGGATCAATTTTACAGTACTCGTGACATTTTACTCTAAATTATATAGAAAATTATACAATAAATACAAAAAAAAAAAAATGGGGGTCAATTACTCAATTGACCCCTATTCATCCTACATGAATCAGCCCCAGATTGTCGACTTCTTTGATTGCTGCTATGGTCCTGGTCTGATCCCCTCCATCAGCTGATATCACCACATCGACGGCATGGATTGCTTTTACCAACCTTGAATGGTTGTATATATCCCCCTGCATTGTTACATATTATCAAGGCATTTACAAAAAATTCTTCAAAGGAAAACATATTCCTTTTTTAACACAGTATTGAACAGCATTAAATAGAAACACTTAATGATGACATTAATTGATACTAAATAATTAATTGATTAACTGATATGCAGATTAATCAGGTTACTTTTAATTACAGCCCTGAAGCAGCTGAAAATTTATGAAACAACGATCTCGATTATCTTTTGCGTCTCAGAAACAAATGAAGAAAGTCGGAAATAAAAGAAATTCAAGAAAAAAAATAAGAAACATAGAAGAAAAATGCAATCCGAAAAAAAAAGGATCGTAAGAACCGCATTTTCCACCTCTGTTTGCAAGTTAGTTGTAGTGGAGCTACATCACCTAGGGTTATCTTTAGGGAGATTTACATTCATAATTTGTGTAAATAACTAAATATAACTTTTTTTAATCAATATATTTAGTTATTTACACAAATTATGAATGTAAATCTCCCTAAAGATAACCCTAGGTGATATAGCTCCACTAACCATAAAAAAAAAAAAAAGAACCGCATTTTCTGTTCTTGAAATGAAGCAAGAACCACATTTGAGAATTTATTATACACATATATGCAAATTAACCCATGCTGGAAAAAAAAGAACGAAACAGACAATGAATTAACGAGATTAAAAACAAAAGGAAGAGATTTTCACCTTGAAGAGAGTAACGCCTTGTTTTTCGAAAGATTCAATAATCTCATTCTCGACAGGATCGGCGCTGCGAAAACTAGGCAGCAGAACCAAGGTGGGATGACCTAACTTTACGCTCGCGATCGTTATGTACTTCCCGATGTATCCCAACGCTCCGATCACCAGCACCTTGCTCTTCTGTTCCATCGATGCCATCGTCGGATGATCTCGACCGTTGGTACGATGCGAAGTGGAATCGACAAGTATTCTGAAAGAGAAAAGTAGAGAAGGGGTAGAATTGGTTGAGCTTGGGGTGGGAGTGGGAATGTGGGATAGTAGTAGAGACTGTCAAATTCTCATCACTTGTTGAGTTCTACGGTGGTTTACGTTTATAAGTTATAACTGAAGGCGGAAGGCCCATTAAATGGGTGTGACACGTGAATGGATATTGGACTTCATCAAATTGGAGCAAAGGAGGTGCTTGTTCTCTTGAAAAATGGCTTTACTAAATCAACTTTCTTGATTTCAGGAATCGAGTAATCACATAAGAATACACATATTTGATAACTTTTAGGACTGTTCGGATGTTATGGGATTGTGTGGAATGAGATTTTACGGGTTTGGAAATTTACTTTTTTAATTTGCAGGAACCCATATTCATGAGAACGCACAGGAATAATTATAGGAATTTGTTGATGAGTGTTCGGTTGTACTGTGGGATTAGTTGTGAGAAATATTGATTTATTTATAAATTATGTATTTCTATTTAAATACGGAGATGAAACATAGAAATACATAAAACAAAACAAAAAGTATTTTCTTATTTTTGTCAAGTATTTAAATACATAAATTAAATTGTACAAAAAAATGTACAAAAGATAATTAAATGTTGTACAAAACAAATTATATGCTCTCATAGCAATCATGTTATCTAAAGAATAAAATAAATGGCAGCATATCATCATTGCCATGAATTAATATTGTCTAATAATTAAAGAGAGAAAGAGAGAACAATAACATTTGGGAAAGAAACGGCCGGAGAAGTTAAAAATAGGGAAGCTAGGGGGGCTCGAGATGTATTACGAGATTTTTTAGTATTACTGGCTGAGTTATGCTCCAATTAATTTGTGTAATTATTTGTTAGTTACAATTGCTACAGACCACTTGGCCTTAGCAATAACTATGTAAATTTTTTAGCATCAATATATTTCTTAGTGGACCTCCCACTAACCATAAAAAAAAAAACATTTGGGAAAGAAAAAATGTAGTCTGATCAAATTTTTTTGTTCCCACCAAATAACAAAGAGTTGGGTTTAGAAATGAGAATAGAACTACAAAAATGCAACCGAACGGTGCAGTGGAATTTTTTTTCTAATGTATTCAAGATCCTTCAAATTCTTATGGGTTTAGAGGCCTTCGAACGGGCCCTTAATTATACAAATTTAAGAATAATTTTAAATATTCAACATTTTAAAATTTGATTAATAGTGCACGCGAGAACTGTTGTTGAGATTTGATGTGTTGAGACAAGGGTATTAAGAGAATCTTCAATTGCAATATCAATTAGGGAAGAGATGCTGCAAAATCGTTGATTTTATAAACTTGGTATTTTAATTAAAATTATCCATCAACATTCATAAAATAATTTGTAATTGTCAATTACAATAATTTAAAATTACAAATTACTTACAAAATAAAAAAGAATTGTATTATAGTTTGAGTTGGTACCGCAATTAAAATGAGAGTAAAGTAATGTGATGAAGGTGGTATAAATTTGATTTAGACAGAAATGTCTTTGTTGCTATATAGTAGACAAAATCATTTTTTATAATTACAGGGATAAAAAAAAAGTATGAAAGTTTCGAAAGTTTTCAAGTCTTCTTCAGCAATTCTGATTGCTTTAGAGCTTCCTTAGTGCAAAATTTATTTGATAATTTCTGAAGGGTATTTTGGTAGTTGCCATTTGATGAACTAATTAGTTGTTTATTTTTTTTCTTTCTGGAAGAGATTCAGTGTTAAGTGTTTACATGTAGGGCTGATTAATGAGCGAGCATGAGCGAGTTAGGATATGCTCATGCTCGGCTCATTAACTTAATAAGCGAGTTAGGGTATGCTTTTGAAAAATATCACATATAACCTCGATTTTTTTTTTAGAAAATGACCTAACCGCCCCTTGGGGGGCGGTTCACTCTTCCCACCAAATCGCCCCCCTGTGGGGCGGTCAGTCAGTGCATACTGAACCGCCCCACAGGGGGGCGGTCCAGTTTTTGTTTTTTTTTTTGTTTTTAGAGATTTGAGAGACAATATGAATGAAATTTAACAATAAAAATTCGAATTTTGTTTTTAATATTTGTCAGATTACTTCTTTTGATGTATAATTAGCATATTTATACTAAAATATGTAAATTTTTTTAAAAACCATAATTAAAAAAAAATAGCAAACCAACATGATTAGTTTAGTTTTTACAAAAATCATGCCGAATTAAAAAATACGGTAAATTATGCTAAATTACGTATGAATAGGGCCTATTTTGTGCCATCTTTCATAAATTATAAAAAATAGTAAAAAATTCCAAAAATAATAAAAATTGGTATTCTACAAGTTCATTATATAACTAATTTACTGAGCTACGTAGATTGAACAATAGAAATGAAAATCTTAATTGGAAACTTCAACTGAAGTTTTGAGGCTCTTCCCTTTGTTTTTTGGTAATTCTGAATTTCAAAATCTGGCATCATAGGTTCAAATGCATGCGTATTTTCACAAGCTTTCCGAAAAGTAGTCATTTGCTGAAATCGGACACTCGAGCGCCGTTTTATGACCGTTTGAAGTTTCGTCGTCGTTTTTCGCCTTCTCAGTAAAGATATCATCTCTATTCATACGTAATTTAGCGTAATTTACCATATTTTAGCATAATTCTACATAATTATTGTAATTTCAAGTAATTTAGTGTAATTCAGCATAAATTAACATAATTTCAAGTTATTTAGCGTATTTTAGTATAACTATGTTAATTATAATAAAAAAAAGTAATCTAACAAATATTAAAAAAAAATTCGATTTTTTAGTATATTTCAACATTTTACCTATTTGTTTCTTAAAAAAAATTAACATAATTTCAAGTAATTTAGTGTAAATCAGCATAAATTAACATAATTTGAAGTAATTTAGCGTATTTTAGTATAAATATGCTATCAAAAAAGTAATTTGACGAAGAAAAAAAAATTTGATTTTTTAGTGTTATATTTCATCATTTTAGCTATTTGTCTCTAAAAAAAAAAAATTAATCAGAATCGAAATCTCAATTCGGTCCACACTGAAAATACCCTGGACCGAGTTGGGATCTCAGTCCCAAGTGTTTACACCAAAGGCCACAGCCTTTTTTGTGGAAAAAGTGTGAAAAAAGTGTCTCTAATTTTTTTTTTAATTATGGTTTTTAATTTTTTTTACATATTTTAGTATAAATATGCTAATTATACATCAAAAGAAGTAATCTAACAAATATTAAAAACAAAATTCGAATTTTTATTGTTAAATTTCATTCATATTGTCTCTCAAATCTTAAAAAAAAAAAAAACGGGACCGCCACCCTGTGAGGCGATTCAGTATGCTCTGGCTGAGCGCCCCACAGGGGGGCGGTTTGGTGAGAAGAGTAAACTTGTAACGCCACGACAATTAGGTAATGAACTAACTTAATTACAATATTAAATTAATTAAATAAAACCCAAACGAAAATTAAAAGCCTAGCCCACAATTCCAAGCCCAATTCCCTAATTAATTTACTAAACCTAATAACCCCTCTCTTTAATAGCCCACAAAAAAAAAAAAAAAACTGTCGGCCACAAGTCAAACCCTCTCTTTAATTTCTCTCTACCTCATTTGCTCCTATTTCAAGATAATCATTCATTTCAACCAATTAAATTAGTATTTCCTTGCTTTGAGTAAATAAATAATAAATCTATCAAAAATAAACAAACATGTACCTAGGACACGTTTATGTTTCTTTGTAGTATTTTATTCTAGTTTATCTTATTGTTTTTTTTCTTTTCTTTCTTTCTCCACAAAAATAAAATAATAAATTCAAGGCATAAACGATGTATAACATCTATACGGCTTGGTTTGATTATTGTTCTTTCTTGGGTTAATTTTTTGTATACCCTCACAGACTTTTCTAATTTCTTATTTACCCCTAAACTCTTCAATTTATTTTATTTACCCCTTAACTTTAAAAGCTCTTTCCTTTTTACCCATTACACATTAACTAAGGAGTTAACTATAGTTAAATCCCTAGTTATAATAATAAAAGACAAAAATACCCTTCTCTATTTTATTCTACTTTTTATTTTTGGTTATGCCCCATTGTATTGATAGGATACTGGTATAATAGTCTGTGTGCCAGAAACGGCAAATTAGTGTTGGCTAAGAGAATGAGCACAAAATCAAGGAAAGGTAAGAGAAATAAAAATCAAAATAAGTGACCTTCTTTATTATAAAGTTGATATCAAGGCAAATCAATGAAGACATAAATAAATGACCTTCTTTATTATATTTTTTTATTTGGCTAAAGGCAACTGAAATATGCCATATTGTCACTGGAAACATGAGCAGTTGCTATTTCAATGACTGTTAATCAAGCTTTATGCATAAATGACTTTTTTATTCTGTCAATAGTCTCTGGGGATGAATAAAAGAAATGACAAGGACTATCTTGCATAATCTCAGACTGACAGAGCATTTGCTTATGGATTTCATCTTCAAAAACAGTGATTTTCACAATTAAAAGCTCTCTGTCACATCTAAAATGATGTAAATAAATTAAAAGGGACTTTTTAGCATAAGAACCAGACTTACAACATGTGTACCAGTCAATGTCAAGTGTTGTACCAGTCAAAAGAACAAATGAACCAAGTGAGGCACTCAACTGGTACAAGAGATGCACAAAATGACCAGAATCAGAAAACTAAATAGAACAAAAATCGGCCAAGCAAAAATTGGCCAAGCAAAAATCGGCCAAGCAATCGACCAGAATTAGAAAACTGAAATATGCCGCGGTAACAAAATCGGCCAGGCAAAAATCGGCTAGGCAAAGAGAGCAAAAATCGGCTAGGTAAAAAAATTCTCACCAGGAAACAAATTGCAAGGACGTAGAAGGAAAAGAGAGAGCAATCAAGAGTGTAGGAGAAGATAAAGTGGAAAAATTAAGGAGACCTCTAGATAGAGCAGAAGAGTGCGGGAGAGCACGGAGAAGAACAAGGTCGAAGAAGAAAAATAAGGGAGTACGCGGGAAAAAAAGGAGACGGATCAACTTAAGCGCGAAAGGATATTTTTGTCATTTGTAATTTTAACCAGGATTTAACTATGGTTAATTTCATAATTGTTTAATAATTAATAAAAAAGAAAGAATTTGAAGAGTTGAGGGACAAATTAGATATATTTAAGAGTTCAGGGGTAAATAAGAAATTAAAGAACTCTTGGGGGATATGTGAGAAATTAACCCTTCTTTCTTTTATCTTGATCTTTTCATAATCCGACCTATAACCGGTGCAAGACACCTACACGGGTCATGTTACGATGACAACTCCAAAAGGATTAGATATTCCAATAGTTGAAGTAACAATAACTTTGAATCTTATACAATGATTCTATTTATTTATTTCCCGCAATTCATTTCCCTTTGCAATTAAAAATTATTAGTGTTACAAATATACATAGATGATATCATGAATTTCTTTTCTCCATTAATTTATCTTATTAATCCTAGTTATAATACTGAAGGAAGTATATGAAGCTAGAAATTTCGTTATTATTAGAATCGGATGGTAATCATAAAATAATACCTTCCTTTAATAATTTACTTCCCATACTTTCAAATATTTGGATGCCTTCTTTGTCTGCTGACTTATTTTCTTTACTCATATACACATATTTTATATTACTAAATATATACATATACTGACAACTAGTGAGGATGCATTTCTAAATCTGTCACGCTATTCAAAAGTCCAAAATCTCTATTTATACATAATTAATAAAATCTCATTCTAGATTAATCACTCATTTAAGATATTGTGTTTTTCTTTTTCTTTTCTTTTTTCAATTACTATCTCAACAAAATTTAATATAGGTCCGGTATTTAACAATTCACTTGAATTAATAAAATTAGGTCTCCTATATTGAAAAGGCCTTATTAAAACTATTTAAACATTGATTGTTCCTTTATTTTCATTTGTTTCTTGTCTCAGTCGAAGTCAATACATTTCTTTATTCAACAATTCATTTAATTGATAGAATTAAGCCTCCTAGATTGAATAAGTCTTTTTTTTTATTCATTATTTATTTGATAATCCGTTGCCTACATAAATCGGTTACCGGATTTAGCTACTAAGTTCTTTTGTTAATGCTTCGATTTAATGGTCTGATTTATTTTGGAATCTCTTTTCTGGTGCCTTTATTCTCTGCTAGAGATTTTAATGAATATTTGTCTCGATTAGAGTACCTATCACCTTTTAATTCTTTATTTATTGTTATTTTAGTTCTAACAATTTAAACACGTAACATAGACTTTAGGAGTTATAAATAATTTAGTCAGTAATAAAAAAACTCTAGAATATTTAAAATAAAGTACTAACTTAGGGGCAATGTATATATGTCGTTTAGGTTCGAACTCTGGAATTCTAGAAGATCTCGAGACGTCTAATGACTTCTCTACGATCACAGGTGTGGGTTTCCTAGACTTTATAAAACTATATTACTTGTATGTTGTCATTCAACTGTTTATTATTGCACTAGTTGGATTTATGCATGTTGCCTTCGAACCATTCGTATAACTTGAGTAGAACATAAGTAAATTGCATAAATTGATAGGATTCATATATGACCAATAAACTTGCATGAGTAGGATGTGTTAAGCATGGCATTAATTGTATGATTTCATGATTGTATGTGAAGTGAACGGATAATGAAAGTGAACAGGGGCCGATATGCTTGCATATTGGGATGTATACATTGGGTCTAGTGTTCGACTGGACCCCTCGATAACGTGACTGTAGGCGAAAGCGGTCCTGTCACGGGTCAAGATCTAGCGTAGGGTGGACTCCCTGTCTAGTGAGACAACCTCTCACTGTTGGTTGGACTTCCCAGTGAGTTGGCGGCCTTTCCAATGTTGGTTGGACTTCCCATTGGTTTGGCGAGTAAATAGTTAATTTTCGAAAAAGTGAAACTAATATGAAAGTAGACGTAATAGAAATATATGCATTGCATTAGAGAATACATATGCATTTTACTTCTTATCATATTTGTGAGAAAAAGTAAAGATTTTATAAGCTCTGAGCTGGAACTAAATCCCGCACTGAGAGAAGGTTCGATCTCTCACCCGTTCCACTTTTATGTGGGTTCCAGGTAACGAAGATGAAGGATTCGAGCAAGTACAAAAGTGAGACCAAGCGGGAAGGTTTATGATTAATTGTCATATGTTGTTTAGTTTTATTTTCATGATTCAATAATTGATACATTGAGCAGGCATGGCAGTGTTGTATTACTAGCCATGTCTGTCGTGATCGTTTGTTAAACTCTTTTGATTATGAAATAAATGTGGCTTTATTTATATTGTTATTGATAATGTATGTGATGTGCATACGCCTTACGTAGCAATACGTGGCGGGTTGTCTCGGGGTGTGACAGAACCACCCTCCCAAGAGGCGGTTAGGTCATTTAAAAAAAAATTGAGATTATATGTGATATTTTTCTTTTTTTCGAGGGTATTAATAAAAAAAATCGGGATCTCCGTCGCATGAATTGCAATATTAATGAAAGATGCTGAATAATCGTTAATTTTATAAACTTGCTCAGTTAATATCTTAATTAAAATTATTGCACTAACATTCATAAAATATACAGTTTGCGATTGTCAATTATAGAAATTTAAAATTTAAAACTATAGATTACTTATCGATTGTATTATAATATGGAGTTGGTGCCACGAGCAAATAAATCTAGGGTGTGATGTGTTCATCAAAAGGTATTGGTGGGCACAACTCCAAAAGTCTATCGAATTGTCTTCAAGTGACGAATTCAACCATTGAAATTCATCTACCATGAGTGATGCATATACATGAAAATTTTTGGAGGTTTTGAGTTCATTTAGTACAAAGTCAAGTGATAAAAAAAATGATTTTTTATAAGTTGTTTTATGTCACTAGTACAGAAATGCAAAGCATACACAATATATTATATACATTTGCTCAAAAATTTTATAAAGTGTCCAAAGCAAGAAAACATTGTAATGAAAATTCTCTGAAATTTTATGCACATTATACACAATTTTACTGCTTACAACCGTGTATAAATGTGCTCCAACATTCATATACGTTTTTTTTATTAAAAACCGTGTATGGATGTTGGAACACATTTTCGAACGGGCGTATATGATGCTCCAATAATTTTATACGGTTTTACTGTATGATACATGTGTGATGAAAGAAATACAATTTTTTCTACGTTGATCCATGCCTTCCTGTTATAATGCATCTCTCTATTTTTTCTTAGTCATATGTAAAACATCTCTTCCATGTATGTTGTACATGTATTTCTCTGAGAAAAGTAAATCTAAACAGGTGTGGCTAGGGCGAGGGATAAGGCAAGAGAGGCAATCTCTAAAGAAGAAACTTCAAACAAGTTATATGCATATCTCGGAACCCGAGTGTCCGATTTCATTATATGATCATTTTTCAGAAAACTTGTAAGGAGATCCACAACAATTACTCCCTATAGATGGAACAAGATTTTTCAGCCCCAAAAAATAAATGAAAGAGCCTTAAAACTTGAGTTGAAGTTTCTGATAAAGTTTTTCATTTCTAATGTTTTATTTTCTTTTGTCCTTTATCATATTTTTTTAGACATTATTCACGTAAATGTATGAAGTCTCAGATTTAGATTTTTTTTAATTATATTTTCATTTTTTTTATGTTAGAATGTTATTCATGTAACTAATAATATGTGATATAATCGTTATTGTTGTTTATATATTGGTAAATGTAGGGTTATAGTGTTTTGGTATGGTATGTGTTATGTTTAAATTTATGTTTTTTTAAATTTGGTTTAGTATTTTTGGTATTTAGATCTAGGGTTTAATTTTAATTCAGATCTAGAGTTTGATTTGAATTTAGATCTAGGTTTCATTTGATTTTTTTTTTAATTATGAATTATACACGGTTTGTTATTAAAAAAACCATGTAGGATGTGTGTTTTTATACATGGTTTTACTTTAAAAACCGTGTATGATGTGTTTTGGCAGAAAAAAGTTGGCGAAAAAAATATGAATTATATACAGTTTTTAATAAAAATCCATGTAGGATTAGTGTTTTTTATACATGGTTCTAGAACCATGTACAATTTACCGGCCCTATTGTACACAACTCACGTAGACACGGTTGGAAAACCATGTATAAGCCCATTTTTTTACCGTGGTTAGTAGTGTTTTTTGTACTAGTGTGTATTCATATTTTGTCATTTTTTTAGCGCTTGATCTTGTACTAAATAAATTTGAAACTTTTAAAATTCTGCATGTACAAGCATCACTCATGAAGTTACAAATATGATTTACCTCTATTGTAAAATAGACTTTTATTGAATGTCTTTTCTAAAACCATTTTGGTGTGCTCTTGATTAAATAATTTCTAGAACGGTTTAAAATTTTTGGCGGTCTTAAATTATTAGTTTTTGTTAAACAAAAGTCGTCTAAATAGTATTTTTTTTTGTTTTTTTCAAGCGTATGTATAATAAGAGTTAAATGTACCTAAAAGTTAGATGTATGCTGGAATTACCTTCAATTTTATTTTATTTTTTTTAAGTTTAATTCAGATCCTTTTTTATCTTGATTTTAAAATTGAGTTATATTTCTATAATATCTTCATTTTGCTTCTTATAAATCATGAAATTGAGACAATAATTTGCTTATGTATCATAAGTTCATAATACAAGATACATATACTAATGTAGCAAACGCATCACAAGTTCATAATACAACATGCATATACTATGTACTATGTAGCACATAAAAAGCGCTTCCCAACATTTTCTAAACTTTCCATACTAAGCCCAATTTCAACGGCATTATTTTAATCATCATCCTTTTGCCTCAGATCTTCTATAGTGATACCGAATAGCACAAAACAGGAAACACACATAATTTGCGGAGCTAAGCACACACATGAGCCAATAAAACCTCTCGAGATGATAACGGTTCAAGTTGGTACCCTTAAGCCATGGAAGGTGTGATCCCTTACCAGTTGCGTCATTAACTATCTTGACAAGTACCGTACTCAAATAATACCCCAGTGCCAATGAAGTCCATGAGAGAGAGGTAGCAAGTGACCGCATTCTTGCTGGTGCTTCACTGAAAAAAAAACTCGAGTAAACCAGCGAGAGTAAACAAATCGGCCGAACCCAAAAACAAGTACTGCAGTGCAATCCAAAAAAGGGAGATTGGCAATGGTTCTGTCGAATCCAATAGACCCGCATCTGTAGCAATCTTTTTCCTTTTGGCCTCCACCAAAGCCGCTACAGCCATGGCTACAATGGACAAGACCAAACCGGTACCTATTCTTTGTAGATGAGTGATGCCTACTTCAGTTTTTGTGACTTTGCGTGCGAAAGGTAGTACCGCATGATCATAAACTGGTGCCATTATCATCATAAAGATTATGGGGAATATCGGGAGCGAAGCAGGAGGAACTTTAAAGGACCCGACGTGTGTATCCATTGTGGCAGCCTGCTCGACTGAGAAGGTCGATAGCTGGGCTAGGCAGCAATTGAGCACTATTGTTGAGAGGAAAATCGGGATGAGCTTTATTACAATTTTCACGTCTTCAAGTTCTTCAATTGTGCAGTGAAGGAACTTGATACTTCGCTTATTTTCCACAGCTCGGTTAAGAAATGTTAGTTCATTTGTTGGCACAAGGGTAGATGTACCTAGTGAAGTATCGATACCAACATTGTCGTCGTTTGTGTGTTGTGATGGTCGTCGACTGAAGACGGCGGCAGCTAACACCTGTCAGATGGACGTAATCATGTTAGCATCATTATTTGTTCGTTTATTTTCATTTCTATTTGACAACTAAACAATTAATCATCTATTTATATTCCTTCATGTTCAGTTGGGCCGGGACTTGGGAGGATCCATGTTCCAGCCTAAACATCTACATGCTTCTTCCCTACGGGCTTTTCTCAAAAGAAAAAAAATCCAACGAGCATTTTAGAAAGTGAAGTGGATATTTATTTATTCTTTTATTTTCCACGTCATAGTCGGATAGTCCAGCCATTTATTGAAAAAGTCAGAAGTAATGAGCTGATTTCTCTGACATATGCTGGAAGGTTCTTACATTTAAGTCTTACTTGATTAATCCGATCAATCTGATGATTCGATTTAAAAAATTAAAAAAATTGAATTGTCTTAATTAGACATATATTGAAATTTAATTAGTGAAAAAAATTAATTTTGAATTTAGGCTTTATTAAAAGAAAATTAAGTAAAATTCAGTTGTTCCAAAAGAGGAAATTCCAATGAGAAATAATGGCAACGAAATAAATTAGGAAACACATTAATGCTAGCGGTGCAAATGCGGTTACAAGGAAAAAAAAAAAGATTTACTAACTGTTATGGAGAAAAATTTAGCTCTGAGCTCACCCACCGAGTCATACTATGATGTCCTTGTATCTCATTATAATTGTAAACTGTGTACAAGTTTGAATATATAGCGTTTTATATTTGTTAAATTTTGTACATAATTCAGACTTAATTTTGCATTTAGCAGAGTTGGGAGTGGGATTAGGAGCAGGTTTAGCGAGGTTACCAACTAATTAACTCGAGATTCGGAACAGCCGCTAACCCAACATTTCCAATAGAATAGCGAGCTAACCCAAACTTTTTCTATTCTATCGCCATCCAAACGCACCCATTTAAGATAAACAGGTAAGAGATAGACTGCTCTCTTTCTGAGGACTCTTGCAAGAATTGATGTCAATCCAAGATTGTTAAAATATTCACATATCAACTGAGAATAGAAATGCACAAGAATTAGTACATTACTAAGTGCCTTCCATTTCTTGGAAAATATATATTTCTTTAAGGAAAAACAGGGGTCAAGCCCATTTCTTGGAAAATATTTGAATGGCTCTGTTTTTAATTCATCCTTTATTGAACAGATGGGGAGTGATGTGGATAATTAAAAGTCCACGGTGGATTGTGGAAGTGGCTGCTCTGTTGACTGTGGAAAATTACGTGTGGCACCATAATGTAATCTGATTCTTAGGCAGTAAAAATGCATTTTTAGTGACAATACCTGGTAAAATATGGGAACAATGGGGGTACGATGTCTGATCTAGACCATTCAAATTTGTGTTGAAATTTGTGTGTTCGTTTAGATTCATGGAACGATTTATAATTTTAATTTTCACACAACCTTCAATTTTTTCACACGAATTTCAATGCAAATCTAATGGTTCAGAATGGACAATGGGACCGAATTTAGTCCGATGTTCATCAGATATCATCACTCCTGTAAAATATATGATGTCTCTTATTTTGTCCTTCTAGTTTCTCTACCATCTTTTTAGGTGGGATTCACTGATATGTAGGAACATTTTGTGAGCATTTTTTTTTCCGGTATTATTTTTGTTAACGTCCATTCAGAAAATACCCTTGTGGAAAAAATTGAGTAATATTAATTTTTGGTTGAGTTCTTGCCTTCCCTATTGTAGTCAATGGACTTCCGGTTGGCTTCTTATTCCGATAAAGCGGCGACCCCGCAACAAAAATCACAATCGACAGCAGAATGGCGATGGTGGCACTGCCAAAACCCCATTGCCACCCTTTGTTGTCCTCGATCCAAACCACAAATGTAACTGCAATCAAACCGCCACCCGCCAGAGAAAACACAAAGTAATTGAAGAAGGTGGACCGCCCCTTTCGGCCATGGACCGTACCTTTGTCGAACTGTTCTGCACCGTGCGGTGCAAGTGATCCTTTTATGCCGCCTATGCCTAATGCCGAGAGGTACAGACCAGCAAACAGCATTGCAGCCTGACTGCTTGTCATCGATTGACATGTGGTGCTTGAGGAGGTACATGGTGGTGGTTTTAGTGAGGTGGATCTTGCTTGTATTGTTAGGATCACTAATCCCTGCATGAAAATGGTTCACCAAAGGGATCCACATAAATATTACCTTCTCATCTTTGTTATTTCAAATTCCCAAAAAAAAAATGGACAAATAATTAAAATATATTTACACCTAACTGGCCACGATCAATTTATCCATCAGTAACAATCTCCCTCCGATTTTAAGTAATACCACCACATGAGGGTCTATTTCATTACTTGAAAGAAAAGGACATGGTAGACAGATAACAGCCCTCCATGTGTTTATATTAAAAAATATTGAAAAAATAACTAAGAACTTGGAAAAGACAGGAAAAAGAAACTAAGGCATAAATATACATATGAATTTGCTGTACATAGCATGCACATGTGCCTACCAAGAACTCAATGACGGCGCTGACAAGGTAGATGACATAAGTGGTGCAAAAGGCATCAGAGAGGAAAGCGCCCAGGAGTGCGAGAAGGAATGCCGTCGCCATGAAGTTGTTTACTGTGATAGCTGAATCAGACAGCGAGAAATGCATGAAACCTGTCAGATACGTCACAAGATTGCTCGCATTTGCCAGAAAAGCCAGATTCTCCATCACCTCCACCGCTGACACAACAAGTGACCGATTAACAGATCTAGCATTTTCAGTTGCTAAAACCAAGTGAGATTTCTCAATATCTAAATTTGAGACAAATGCTTGAAAGGTTACCTAGAACAAAGGAGGCAGCGAGCATTCCACCATGTTTTCCATGCACAACCGATCGGTTTCTAAAGTCGACATATCCCTCAAATCTCTCTAGTTCTTCCCCTTCATCCATGCTAAACTTAAACCTCACACCTTGGTAGGAATTGGTGATATCCTAACAGGAGGTTACCTATGAATCTTTAGAGAAAGGACAATGCTAATATTTAATGGCCAGACTGGCCTGGTAAAAGGATATACTTTAAAATTCAATTGGAAAGGACAATGAACCAAGAGAGAAGTGTATCTCGAATTAAATTCCTTTATACTGAAAGATTCCAAAATATCTCTTGCTTAGGCAGTTGAGTTCTATCAAGGTTGGCATCCGCTACTATTCTTGTCATAAAAGCAGAACCTACTATTACAATCTCTCTGTGTATCTCGGGGTTTAAAGGCCTTAATGGGCTTAATGTGTTCATTTCGAAGTTGCAAACCGAAGTCTTTCTGGTATGAGGTCTTTGCATGCTGGGTAGGGGGTACTATGTTGGTTTTGTTTTCGCTAGTAGAAATTCTGAGATCTCTGTATGGCTTAATGTGGTTCTAGTTTGTACCCCGAACAGTTTTTATTATATATATTCTACGCACAACTGGCAGCATCTGTCAGTTTCTTTCAAAAAAAAACTATTACAATCTCGCCGTCCATTTTAAACTAACTAACCGAACTTACACTGTTAAAGGCTCATACTAACTTGCTATTTTTGACAAATCAGATCACAATAGAAAGTGATGCTTTTGCGGATCGGATTCGTTTTCCCTGTTTTTATTCCCTTTTATATATTAAATGTTTGATTTATGACGAACGGAACGGATCTTACACATAAAAAGAGCTATTCTGAATAGCATCAATTAGTCCAATCTAATTCGCTCGTTTTAAATTGAACGGTCAAAATATAAAAAGCAGAATCCAACTTTTTATGTGATGAATAATAACGGATACGGACCCGTTAGTGATATGTGACTCGTCATATCTAAAACAAAGAATCAAGGACGGTCTGATGGCCATCAGACTAAATTTGGTCCAATTTTAGATCAGAGTCATACGATCTGCATCAAGATTCGTGTATTATTGATCCTCACAAATTAAAAAAAAAAATTCAGATTTTGATATAAACCGGATGGCTCCCATCAAGCATCGGAGCTGTGAATTAAGATCGGGTGATCCAATTCGGAAAAGGTGTTCCGTAGAACAATGGCAAAAACGAAGTTTGCACCATGTTTAGGTTTCAATTGGGTTCTTGTCCTCTTTCTAAACATATCCAACTAATTTAAGTGCAAGTTTGAAATTGGAAAACAATGTATTTGGCTTATGTCATAAATAGTACTGTGCTTGTCAAATTCATGATCTCATTTGCGTAAAGAAGTCACCTAAATGAATGGTTTCCAGTGAAATGCAGTAAGGTATTAATTTATTTTATGTATACTACCAACTTTTGTAACAGAAATTTGTAAAGCTTACGATATCCTTATCAAAACCTACAATAAATGTTATATATTCTAGATGCTTAGTACGAGATACTACACAAAGCATCTAAATATTGACGTTATTCAAAGGAAATGAAGAAAAGAAAATTAGCAACTGACTATAAGAGCATCTCCGCGGAATTGCAAGTAATTGCAAATGTTTGACATGTTAATTGCATTAGTAGTAAGGACGTAGAACAATTGTTAATTTGACAAGCTTGCTAATCAACCATTAAATTAAAATTGCTACATCAGCATTTGCATTTAGTTTACACTTGTGAATTGCTAGAATATAATAAATAAAAGTATATTTATCTATGAATAAGTCTAATAAATGAGGAGGGATCCAATTACACCTTTTTTGGTGACACATCATGTCACTGTTTTTTATATAGGTCAATTTTGCGATTTCAAAATCCAAACAGTCGATCCGAACCGTTCAACATGATCACCATATTAAAATGTACTTGGAGATCAAATTTTACATTTTTTGAATTTTTTTACTATTTATTAAGATGGTTACAAAATCGCTGTTTTTCAATGGTCTGAAAACAACGATTTTTGTAACCATCTTAATAAATAGCAAAAAAATTCAAAAAAATGTAAAATTTGATCTCCAAGCACATTTTAATATATCCATCATGTTGAACGGTTTGAATCGACTATTTGGACTTTAAAAATGGTAGGTGTCAAAGTGTGTCACCAAAAAAGGTGTAATCAGATCCCTCCTCCTAATAAATTGTAATTAGAGATGAATTATGAGGATAAAGATGATTTGAAACTATTTATGTGATAATGCTAAAGCTATTGATATGAAAAAATACCATATTTTGAGCAAAGTTAGAGTGTGTTGTGCTCACCAAAGAGTTTGATGAGTATAACTCTAAAATCTTTTGGATTGACTTCAAACGAGACAAATCCAAACCGTTGAAGCCGATCACTTCACGAGTGATGCATGTACATGCAAAATTTTGAAATTTCCAAATTCATTTAGTGGTAAAAAATTGATGAAAATGAATGTATTAAAATTTGTAAAACTTTATTTTTTTTGCATGTACAAAGTCATATTTTTTACCGTTTGACTTTACACTAAATAAATTCAAAAATTTCAAAATTTTGCATGTACACGCATCACTCGTAAAGTAAATCGGTTTCAACAGTTCGGATTTATTTTGTTTGAATTCGATATGATATATTATGGAGTTATGCCACACCAAACCCATGGTGAGCACGACACATCCTAATTTTGCTCCCATACTTTATAGTTATTGATGAGTTCAATTGTTTTTTATTGATGTACGTGTACCAGCAGGACCTTTATGCATATTTGCTTTTGTATGTTGTCAGACTTGTTTTAGCACTTAGTATTGTTATTTGGTTAATTTCTTTAGCTATGTTGCTTAGTTTGATGTTTGTAATATTTCTAGTGATGATGTAAGAACTAGTGTGGGTGGTACCAACTTAATTGGTACCACTTTCACAGAACCTTGTGATTTTCTTAATGAAAATCGGTGACATCACCACTTTTATTCAATAAAAAAATAGTTATAGCAATAAAAATGCTAATAATTATGTATAAAAGATACTCATTCCATGATATATGAGTGCATCGTTTGTAATTAAGTGACTTCTAGAAAAAAATAATCAATAGGGGCGTGACTGTCCAAAAGAAAAATATGGTAAAAATTAATTAGATGCATGTCTATCAAATCTTCATAATTCCCGTTCAAATTTTAAATTTATATATTACCTATCAAAATTACAATAATTTAGATTTCCTCCGTAATATGTTTGAGAGAAGGATTCAAATTCCTCGTGATTTAAAAAAATTTACAAAATATAAAATGTGGTCTCCAAGCACATTTTAATATGGAGATCTTCTTAAACAGTTTGGATTGACAGTATAAACTTTAAAAATAGAAATTAAAAAAAAGACATGAGTCATAATAAGACATAAAATAATATGAGATATTTTAAGTTAATCTGAAATCATAATTTCATTAAAAATACAATGTGTAAAATTACCCTTTCGTCTTTTCAGATTTATTCATCTGTCCACTTGGGCTTTGTATGGAACGATGCATTTTATTTTTCTTTCCATTTTTAATGGAAGTCTCGCACGGAGGAGTGCTCACAAACAAATAAGTACGGGTACGGTGAAGTCACCCCTTTCTTGTCAACCAGTCGAGAGTGAGGCTAGTGTGTTGTGTGTATTAGGCTTATGAGAGTGGTGATTTTAAATTTAGCATTTATTGAATTAACTTTGTTGGATATTAAACTTTATAACAGAAAGAGAGTACAAGAAATTGATTTATACAACGGAAGACAAGGGATTTCACCACATATAAAATAGATCGAGCCGGTCTATCTTCTTCCTCTCAAGCTCAACAGGTGCTCAAATATAATAGAAGACCCCAATAAAAACAAGACAATAGTTGCAAAATATAATTATATTTCGAGTAGAACTAGGGTGTTCCTAAGCTCACCAAGGCCTTTCGTGAGCTCAACTCTAAAACCTATCGAATTGACTTCAAACGACATTTCTAAACCGTTAGATGTTCAATCTATATTAAAATGTGCTTGGAGACCAAATTTTACATTTTTTGGAATTTTTTTACTATTTATTAAGCCGGTTTGAAAACCGCTGTTTTCCAATGGTGCAGAATTTTAATAAAAACAGCGGTTTTCAAACCTGCTTAATAAATAGTAAAAAAATTCCAAAAAATGTAAAATTTGGTCTCCAAGCACATTTTTATATAGATTGAACATCTAATGGTTTGGAAATGTCGTTTGAAGTCAATTCGATAGGTTTTAGAGTTGAGCTCACGAGAGGCTTGGTGAGCTTAGGAACACCCTAGTTCTACTCTTATATTTCACTACAAAGCTGTCAATAAGTAACAGAATCAAAATCTGACAATAAATTTGACATTGAGAACATTTTCTATCTTTCATTTACACATAAAAGGGTACTTCATTAATTTAATGTTTCAAGATATTTCACTTTATATTGATTTCCGAAAAATTGAGACATAAATGAACAATAAGAAAGTTCTTCTGCATACTGAGAGCTTAAAAGGACAAGTATAGGTGCAGGGAGCTCACAACCCTTTTGTAACTATGAGGAAAAATAATAATACCCAAAAGTCATTATTATATTTAAATCAGATTAGTACCTTAGGCCTGTCTTGTTGCTTGTCAGAATTGTCAGAATTGTCAGAGTTGCTCACCATCTCAGGGAAAACCATGACGGCTATTGTCAAATGGTTACATACAATCTTCAAGAAGGTTGCTTCTAATTAGAACTGTAAATAGTAAATACCACTGCTCCATCTTCCTAGAATGCATTATATCAACTATAATATCAGTCAATACAATTTTACTTCCTGGTCCAGCAGTTGATTTGTACAAACAAAGTTGACCTATACAACTATATTGGGAGCACACCTGATGCAATTTTATCAATACCAGCCAATACAATTCTTGTCTGAAACCGAGGTACTACTGATGTCATTTGCCAAATTGGACCCGTATGTACCAAATGGGTAGTACATGCATAGGCAATTAGGCATGTGACTCAAATTGTTACTTCAACAACTTAGCATGCAGAAGATAGAATTTTACCGAGATGTGCAATTTTTACCGAAGTCATCATAAGCCTTTCTCTGTACCAGGTCACTGGAGACGTGATATGCTTCTCCTAGTACTTGAGATCTCTCAGCTGCTTGGGGATCATTAGGGCTTTTGTCAGGGTGAACTTGTCTTGCGTAACCAACAAAAGAATATCACTTTTGTTGTAATTCCAAAACTGCTATTACGGCTTATTCTATTATCTAGCTGAAATGGATAGCTTATTTTAATTAGAAACTGTCTATGCAGAATCATAACTTTAAGTGATTTCTGCATTTGACAAATCAAGCATGAAGTTCTGCATTGATATTTTGACCACTCTCTTATCTGTTTATTTCTCCACTGACCAACAGTCAGGCTCCTAGATTTTTAGCTATTAAAAAACCACTTGCTCATATTCTTTTGCCAAATTTTCAGGCTTGAGCAAGCAATAGTGTGCTCCATTTAATATGCCAATAGAAGGCCCCTCAAAAAAGAGAAAAATGGAACTATGAACTAATCTACTAAATACTCACGATATCTCTATGACCAGAAAAGGAATATTTTTCATAGCATAAACATTTTCTTGGGATCACAGGCATACCTTCAGATAGTATCCCTTTCTGATTTCCTCTTCTTATGCAGTTCGAACCTTGAAAATCTGGGAATCAAGTTGAGAGGTGAGCTTATGTGCAGCAGTCGACTTATGAGAGAAAACATCCGAGCTCAGTCGACAACATTATGTACAACTGTATGCATAGTACTGTTATAAAATATAATAAATTATGATTCTGTTTCAGCATCAAGTAAAATTGAGGAAGTTACTTGAGAACCTCATGTCTAACTAAAAATCTATAGAGTCTATGAGGATGTGTAATAAGCTAGATCAGTGTTAAGTAAATTTCATATAAAAACCTAAAGTTCTGATGTGAACTATAATCTTATTCAATGGACAGAAAAAGATACTGTCATTATAAAGATATGTATACATAGGCAGATAGTGAAATGATCATCTACACCAGATTTGTGAAACTAAATTAAGCGTTTATATCAGATTTGAGAATATATGTTTGTAAAAAAAATAAAGGAATACCTTAGTATCTGTAGAAAGGCCAAAGCACTTAAGGAGATGTATAAAACAGTAGAGTAGAATTGTGAAGACGAATTTGTCGTGGTTTTCTGCCATTGGGAACAATAAAATAGAATATGAACATATCAGTGTAAAGGAAGATATTAATTTGAATAATGGAAATAACATACTGTGGTATAATATAGGAATATTAATCCTATATTAGCATATCAGTTGATGATTGATCGAAAAAGAAAAAAACAATAGAGAGCTGTAACACACAAATTTGAAATGAAAATCCAATGTTAAAAATTTGGTATTAGCTTGATGTGAGGCTTGACCCTTTTCTTAAAAAAAAAAGGCATTTAGCTTGGTGTCATAACTTATTGCACTTTTATAAATGGACTGTGCAAGAAAGGTGAAATTCAAAAGGTAATGTTTTTTGTACATGACATTAGGCATATTAGCATATCAATTATGATTGTTTGGAAAATCAAAAACAATATATACAAATTTGAAATGAAAATCTAATGTTAAAAATGAGGTATTATCCTGATGTGAGGCTTGACCCTTTTCTTAAAAGAAAAAGGTCATTAGCTTGGTATCATGACTTATTGCACTTTTATAGATGGACTGTGCAAGCAAGGTGAAATTCAAAAGGTAATGTATTTTCTACATGACATTTTCCTGAATGGCATTAGCCTGAGGTTGCTAATGGAAATGTGAGGCTTGACACTCTTAATCTTATTTTACTTTATGCTTTGGTTTATGCTTGTGTAAGGATTTGTTAAAATTATTTTGTGAATGAAATCCAGTAGATAAGCTTCAAAAACTGAAACAATGGGAATACGTCTAATTAAGTGATCTAGAAATAGAATGGTTTTTTCAGGTGGGCAAAAACAAATCAAGTACAGTTGTAGTAATGCAGTATTGTCAATCCTCTGTAATTTTTCCTTTTGGTTGAGACATAGTAATGTTGGAGCGCAATATCAGCTTAACAGTTGAGCTAATTTCTCAGAGAGAGAGAGAGAAAGAGACAGAGGATACTGTGGAGGAGGTAAGTGAAGGCGAGCTCGGAGGCAGCGGTGGAGCGGAGGCAGAAGATGGGACCAGCGGAGTGGAGGGAGACAACAGGTAGAAAGAGAGAACGCGGAGAGAGGAGAGCATGGTCTTGGAGGGGTCGGTGGAGGAAAAGGGTTGGAATTTGGTCTGATTTGGGAGAGGAGAAGAAAGTCAGATATGGGGGGGGAGGCAGGGCTGAAGAGAGGATGTCGGGATTGAAGGAGATGAGAGGCGGATTGGAGGAGAACTTCGAGAGGAGAAGGTTCTCTAATCAACTTAGCCGAGAGTAGGAGAGTATCGCAGCGACCAGCGAGGGAGAACTTGTGAGTAAGCGTATCCTCTGCGGAGTGTCTTTGCTGCGGAGCTTTTTAATCTGAGCCGTTCATTTAATCTGATCCGTTCATTTTGATGGAACGGACCAGATCTTGTCTGAATTAAAACAAAAAACAAAAATCCCAAAATTAGCCCTGCCCACTAAAATACTCTGCAGATCTGATATGTTCCGTTCGTTTTGATCGAACGGATCATATTAAAAGTTCCGCAGAGGATACTTGCCCGAACTTATGAATGGTGCAAAGGAAAGAAAAAAAAAACGTTTTGATGATAAGTGGGACTCATATGTCAGAGGCACTATTCAAAATGTAGTTCGGGATTAAGGATTAAGTACATATAATAGATTTGTTCTCTCACTTTCAACTACAATCGTATAATCATTGGGGGGTCTGTCTAATTTGCTGCCGGCAGCAGTTCGGCCAAGTGCTGCCGGGGCTATATTTAGCCGTGTGATGTCCAAACAACAAATTCAAACCGTTAGATGTTTAATCTATACTATAATCTACTTGGAGACCAAATTTTACATTTTTTGGAATTTTTTTACTATATATTAAGTTGGTTTGAAAACCGCTGTTTTTAGTAAATTTCTGCAACGTTAAAAACAGCGGTTTTCAAACCATCGTAATATATAGTAAAAAAATTTCAAAAAATGTAAAATTTGGTCTCCAAGTAGATTATAGTATAGATTAAACATCTAACGGTTTGAATTTGTTGTTTGAACATCACACGGCTAAATAATGCCCCGGCAGCACCTCGGCCGAACTGCTGCCAGCAGCAAATTAGCCACAGCCATCATTGGGTCCTATTTATACACATCACGAGATACTTATAGAATTTGCATACATCTCTTATGCAAACTAGCGTATACTAGAATATACATATCCTTGTGTGTGTGTGTGTGTATACACAAGATATATCTAAAATATTCATACACCTATACATACTACTGTACTCTAGGACATTCGAGAGAATTCAAGAACATTCTAGCATACTCTAGTGTACTCTTTGAATAATCTAGAGTTTTTAGACTAATCTAAAATAATCTAGTATGCTCTCCATAATATTAGTGTTGTAACTTTTAACATACTTCAAACAATAAATTTTATTTTTTGAAATCGATCTACTTCACGATTGATTAATATACATGCAAATTTTGAAATTTTCAATTTTATTTAGTACAAAGTCAAGCAGTCAAAAAATAATGAGTACTGAATGTATTAAAATAACTTACATAGTTTCATTTTTTTTCTTTTACTGCTCGACTTTATACTAAATATATTCGAGAATTTTAAAATTTTGCATGTACACGCATCACTCGTGAAGTAGATCAGCTTCAAACAGTTTGAATTTGTCGTTTAAAGCCAGTACGATAAATTTTGAAGTTAAGCTCACCAAACCCTCTTTGTGGGCATAGCACTGGCTAGCCTCACTCACTAGTCCATCTACTTATTTATTATTTATATTATATTTATTGTTAATAATTATATATGAAACGAAACTACTAATTTGCCACATTTATATAAAATTTATAGCATTTTTCTTGTTAATTAACATTTATATGTTTTTACTTGTAATGAAATAATAATAGTTTACAATAAATTGTTAAAAAGTTGAGTACACATGACTGGATGCATAAGATTTTCCAAAAAGTATTCAATTATACCATAACTCCATAAGGATTGCTAGTATAGTAACTGTATTGCTGCAATTTTTTCTATCCCTAATTATTTTATTCTATAATAGAGAAAAAAAATAATGCAGTTCCCTGTATTTTGTACGGTCTGAAATTTGGAATACTTTAATTTGACACGAATTTACAAATTTAGATCTGTGCATCTAAGGCAGAATCGAATCTCCGTATCTACCTGAGGATGCTCATTTCCTACGCAAATTAGATCAATAATTTGCGCGAATTTCTCAGTTCTCACTGAATATGTCAAAAGTTAGCATATTGCAATAGTACATTATTATCATTTTGGGGCTACAACTCAATTTCTCATAGGGATGCAGCAAGTACCATGAAAATAATACACCAAACCATAAATTTCCCTTCGTCTATTCAGGACCCACTTCCAGTTCTTTTAACAGAAATTTGCAATAACCCTAACATGAATGGCACAAATGCACAATGCTCCCCATCTAAGACGTAATTGTTGCCAAATTATATCAAAATCTTTACAGACTCCACAGAACTTGCAATGTTCTTGAATTATGTTAAAAGTTACAACACTAATATTAAGATTAAGATACTTGCAATGTTCTTGATAATGTACACTTTTAACATGCTATTGGCATTTCAACATATGATTAAGATACTCAAAATATCATAACACATTATCAAGCCAAAAGCACACAATTTTTTACAATTACAGATAGGGTAAAATATCCGCTGGTATATTTATTTGTTATTTGCAATGCATGTATCAGACAGGGAGAGATGTTTGGAAAGTGTACATTATAAAAGCATTAGTCAGCATTTAGTTACTCCGACCAGTTGATACATTACATACGACTACATTATCAGTGGCTCAGGTGTAATCACTAGACTTAAAACACGCACTAAGCAACAAATGAAAGATCTTTACTCAACCACCACGGAGTTTTGTAGTCTCTTTTACGTATTTTTGTTCTTCAAGGTAAATAAAAACTCTTCCACAGTAGTGTATTTGACATCAGGATAGAGCTGAGTTGCCTCTACACCAAACGATGGTTCGATCTCGAAATTGGTGTGATCTCCCTTTATATACACCGAATGAACAATAGCAAATGCTACATTCATTGGTACAGGTGCTTCTACATTATAACATAAATTACAAATATTAGAACAACATAAATCTTCACATACCCTTGGTTACTAAATTATGTTACCATGAGTTGCATATTGTGTCTTCAATTATTTAGACAAATCTGTTTAGGTACTCGGCAACGGTGGTATAAATGATTTGGGTTAATTTTCTATATACCCTTCAAGACTTCTCTAATTTCTTATTTACCCCTCTAGTCTTAAATTTATCTTATTTATCCCTCAACTCTTGCAATACTTTCTTATTTACCCATCACTTAATCAATTATAAATTATCTCTAATTAAATTATAAAAATTGTGATTAAACTCTGATTAAATTATAAAAATCGTGATTAAACTCTGATTCTGTGTTTTTTCTAATTAAAATAAAGAATATATCTTTAATTGAGAGAGATTGGAGATGTACACAGAGGAGTTCAGTGCGTATCTGGGAGTCGAGAGGGGAGAGAGTGACTGGAGATGTAAAGGGCAAACTTGTCTTTTATATTTTAATTGAAGTTTAATCACGATTTTTATAATTTAATTAGAGACAATTTATAATTGATTAAGTGATGGGTAAATAAGAAAGTATTGCAAGAGTTGAGGGGTAAATAAGAAAGTATTGCAAGAGTTGAGGGGTAAATAAGATAAATTTAAGACTAGAGGGGTAAATAAGAAATTAGAGAAGTCTTGGAGGGTATGTAGAAAATTAACCCAAATGATTTCAGGATATAGCTGAGATGCCTCAACACCAAATGAAGTTTTGATCTCAAAATTGACATGATCCCCCAAAATGTACACGGAATGGCATATAGCGAGCATTATTTTGACTGGTAATGCATGGTCCCTTGCTACTTCAGAGGAAGAAGAGTCTGATAAATAGTGGCAGGAATACTATCAATTAGGAACAATTCCTTTTCTCCTCAAAAATATCAAGTACCATGCATACCCCTGAAGAACAAGATATATGCATATGCATCCAAGAGTAGTTAATTATCACATATATAGCCTCATTCCCCCTCTTCATTTCTTATAAACATATCCAAAATTATGTCTCTTAGCCTTTCTCCTAAGAGAGGAGACAAACATTACACTAATGGAGAATTGATGCGTAAAAATGATAGTTATGTTTGTAGGGTACATGGATATGCATCATGTTTCCCGTTGTCCATATGGCATACATGACAGTTATTGTTTTCAACGGAGAGTCCTGTTATGTTGAAGTTTATACAGCGAGCCATGACATGCAACTCCCTATTTATTTTTGTATATGATTTAACAACTGACCTTGAATACGCCTCATAACCTCTTCTTCAGGGACATAAACCCTCTCAAGTGTCTTCCCAATAATCTTCTCCCAAAGTGACACAAGCTCATTTTGCGATAATGTATTCTCTGGAGGCCTCATATACAAAATTTTGTTCAGGGTTCTTGGATCATCTATGGCTTTTATTGTGTAGGTAGCTACATCCTCTTCAGCAACAAAAACGGCTGAAAAATACACCCAAAAAAAAGAATTGCTATTACCAGGGAACTGCATAACAAAAACATTAATTTACTATGGGTAATCCTACCAAACATCCAAGTTTTAATGTACTGATGTCTTAACAAACATCCCATGGATATAATTTAAACTAAAGAATTACCTTTTACTAATTTTGTTACTTTTAAAAAAAATCCATGTTAACAAACCTATGTTATTCTAAATAAACAAAAACAAAACAAAAAAAGCTTCCCTTGATACTTCTGTTGCTTAGGATAAAATCATTCAATTAAGTTGCAGCTAATTTAGAATCTAGAAAAATGCTAAAGCTTGGGAAATTATATGAAAAATTACTGAAGCTTTCCTTCATGGATGATTGTTGTTTCTGATGTAATAGTCTAGGAATTTCAGTGGCTGTGTTCCACTGCTTTTGGCTTGTATGAACTATTATGTTTCTTAATGAAACAGGTGGGTACCCCGTACCCCACTTTTATCAAAAGAAAAAAAGAGGTATCACAATAAGATCTATCTTTAAGCAAGAGATTAAAAAGTACCTTTAGGATTTCCATCACCAAGTATAACGACTTTGTCAGTGGGGAGAACAGCACCTCCAACTTGTCCCAAAGTTGGCAAGAAACGGCCAGCAAAAAAGTTAGAGGACACAAAAGTGTATGGAATACCCTCTGCCTCCACGGCCCGCCTGATTTGGGCCTTCTTTGCAAACGTTGACTTGGCCGGCTCCACTACATGGACCCGGTCCACATCATTTCCATACTCCGATGGCAGAAATCTCTGCAATCAATGTAATGTTTCTAATTCCTTGAGAGAGAAAACAAAGCCACTTTTTACTAAAGCAAAATTTAGGAAATGAGAAAGAAAGAATAATCCTGTAATCCAGACCTTTATATTCCCAGCTTCTTTGATGGCAGCTATAATGTTGACCTGATCTGGCAGTTGTGCATATCCGACCGCTGATACAACCACATCAACAGCCCTGATTGCTTTGACCAAGCTCTCATGGTTGTACAAATCTCCCTGAAATAAATTTGTATTTAAAAGCATTCATAAAATTTATAAAGAAGAAGGCATTAAAAAAACCACCACAACAGTGTCAGTATCCCAAACGCAGAAACTAAGTTGTTTTCTGCTTATAATGCAAACTGAGGTAGCAGATATTAATCAAAATGACCATCTTTGAACAAAAGAAATGCAGATACCTGAAATTACTCAGATTTTAACTTTGATCTTCACAAATTACTTAGTTTTTAAGCTTGGTCCCTCCAGTAATTAACAATTTAAACAGCAACCAGATAAGCAATTGAAGGTCTTAATTATAATTGATCTGGCAGAACTGCATAAAACCAAATTTGGAGAAGAAACATTTGCAAGGCCCTGCTATAACTAATCCATCAATACCTGAGTACTTGTTTGCAACAGGATAAGATTTGAGTGAAAAGGGGGCATTAATGACAGTTTACCATTTTATAGGGGCATATATGATATTTAAATAGTTTTGCAAGGACATAACATAGATTATATCTCATAATTTGCAGAGATATCCTAATTTACTTTATTTACGGGGGTACATATGAAATAGTGCCTTGTTTCGAAATCACAGAGAGAAATAGTAATAGAAAGATGAAAATAAGTTTACTTGGATTAGAGTAACTCCCAGGTCCTTCAGTTTCTGAACAATCTGAGACTTGGAAGGATCGGAAGGGGCGGTATCTCTCACCAGCGCGAAGGTGCGGTGACCAGACCGCACACTCGCCTCCGCTATGAACTTCCCGATGTATCCCGTCCCTCCGATCAGTAGCACCTTGCTCTTCTCCACCGTTGATGCCATCTTTGATATTGATCGTAATTCGTAAATTCGCAAGACCGGGAACGGTAATAAGAAAAAACGAGTGGGAATCAGAGTAGGTCCAATGCCCATCGGACCTACCTTGGTTCGATGGGTGTGATGACCATTCGATCTGCATCAAGATTCGTGTGATTTGCATAAAAATCCGTGCAAGTCGTATCAATTTCCGTGCGCAAAGATCTTGATGCTAATCGCACGGTCCTAGAGCTAATTGAACCTAAATGTAGGTCCGATGCCCATCGGACCTACTCCTACCTCAAACGAGTGAGGGATTAAGATACTTGAAAGAATTTGGGTTTTATACTACGATCGCGTTTTAGTTGGGGAATTGGCGTTCCGATCAGACTGTTAGTGAAGCTTCAGTGTCCGAAGCTAAAAGGGCTTATTGCTACCTTGTATTTTACGTAGTTTTACAAGCTTGTAACCGCGAGGGAAGATTGTCGATTCAGATTCAACTACGTAAGCAAATATATTAACATGTAAAATAACTAGGTGTACCACGCGGAGAGCAATTATTGCTCCAGACTCTTCCGAAAGAGATAGGAGTAGGTCCGATGGGACCAGTATCCTCTGCGGAGTTTTCTGTGCGGAATTTTGCGGAGTTTTTAATTTGGTCCGTTCGTTTTAATCGAACAGATCAGATCAGATCTTATCGGAAGGGGAATTTTGTTTTTTTGTTTTCAATTCGGGTTTCAATAGAATCTGATCCGTTCGATCAAAACGAACGGATCAGATTAAAAGCTCCGCACGACTCTGCAGGGGTTAACTCCGCAGAGGATACGAATTGAGGTCGGATGGGCATCGGACCTACATTTAGGTTCAATTAGCTTAAGGACCGTGCGATTAGCATCAAGATCTTTGTGCACGGAAATTGATACAGACTTGCACGGATTTTGATGCAGAGCACACGAATCTTGATGCAGATCGAATGGTTTACGATCTTTTGGTTACGAGATTGAGTTAATTATGATTCTTATTAGTTATTTTTGGAGATTGGACCCGCAACATAACAACCAACTAAATTCTGATGATATCAAAAGTGAGAATACGGGAGCACAGTCAAGGGATAAGAACATGTATAAACTGTTTTTTACATCAATCAATGATCTTGTACAAAGCAGTGAATTAATAGACATGCACAGTGTTTTATAATATGCGTAACTTACTAATACTAATCTTGTTACTAGAACTCCTGATTATGTTGTTGTTTGACTTCAGTCAACCGAGAATTAAGATCCTCTTTTAACTTTTTTGCTCTCGACTCCTTTTGGTGTTGCTCTCGGATAGTTACCGTTATCCCATTGGTTAGCCCCTGACAGCCTGTTCGAGTTTTTCCTTTCCATTGGATCAATGTTTTTGTTTTCTGAATTTTGAGTAGAACTAGGATGTTCTTAAACTCATCAGGATATATAATGAGATTAATTTTAAATAATAAATTCAAACTATACGTCAAATTAATAAAATTTTAAATTAATTTAGTATAAAATACAACAGTTAAAAAAATGAAAATAAACATATTAAAATTAACTTATAAACTATTTGTTTTTACCGCTGATCCCATCGAACACTGTCAATAGTAAATTAAGAGCATCTACATCCCTGAAACTATTAGAGTTTCTAAATAACTGTTAACTGTTTTTTAGAAATTAAATCTCTCTTAATTTTTAAGCCTCCACATCCCTGAAACTAAAATTAGAGTTTCCTAATTGCCACGTCACAGCTTATAAAATTTCTTATTAAGATATATTTGCAAGAGAAAGGAATCTCAGCGAATCATTTCGCCACGTCACAGTTTATAAACGATTTCTTATTAAGAAATTATTGAGCAAAGTTGCTAAATAAGAAATTCATCTACATCCCTGAAACTGGTTTAGCAACTGCCACATCAGATTAGAAACTCTAAGAGTTTCAGGGATGTAGATGCTCTAACGTACTAAAATTTTGAAGTTTGCGTCGTTCACCGAGTTTTAATTAACGTATTAGGACAATAAGGTTCAGCCGTGTGGCAAAGCTGACCTATTTATAAATAAACGTATTAAATTCTTCACTACTTTTCCTCCTGAACCCCGAAATTTTTATTTTTACAATTAAAATAAAAATAAAAAAAAACACGAATTTGTGAAAATTTTATTTTTGATACGGCCGCAACTTCAAGTTACGAACACCCAATTTCTGTCCGTAACTTGATGTTACGGTCATATTAAAAATGAAATTTCTTAGGTTTCGTGGTTTTTTAGTTTGTCTTTCTTTTTAATGGTAAAAATAAAAGATTTTGGTCCTGAACCTTTGAGTGGTATGAATGGTACGAGCATTGTCAATAGCAAAAACTCGGCTTACAGCGGACCCACCGAATACCATTGGGTATATTGCCAATTCTACTTTGAGTCTACTAGTTATATTAGACCACCTTCACTCCTTTATCCAACTCCCGACCATCACCATCAATGACGGATCCAAAGAGGTCCAGAAGTAAGCAAGTGTTTACCTCTCGATTTTGAAAAAAATCTCATACCCAATAATATTTTATATTTTTGTCTAACTTTGAATAGGAATAAGTCCTACCTTAAATATAATCGTGCAAAAAAGAATTCAACCCAAATTGATTTGCAAGAAAGAAAGAAACAAAAAAAAAAAGTAAATTTGCCAGGAGAAAAAAATAATAATTTATATCGTCAGAATGAAAAAGAAAAATATAATTTGCATGTTGCGTCACCACTCGTCAAAGGAGAGAAAAAAATACTATTTGCGTCACCACCCCTTGTATTTGTTGTTTTTTATATGTAAAGGATACTATTTGTTATAACTTTTAATATTTTGGACGAAATTTATATTGTTGTCAGTATTTTGTGTCTACCCTGACTGAAATTATGAATCCACTCCTGATCACTATTGTGCCTTTTCCACCTCTGCCGTGCCTCCGTCTTCCACCGCAATCTGATTTCACCCCCACGCCACGCCCTGTCTCAACACCTGCTCCGAGATGTCTTCATCTTTCCACTTATGTGCACAATGCAATATCACAATGAAAAGAGGAAGACTGTTGGAGTTCGTTGGAAGTGGAGAGGCTCACGTGGGGGATGACATGGATGTGTTGCTCGCTCACATGCAAACCGCATGTAAGAGGATTGTTGCTCTCGCCGCTTCGTCGTTTTGAGCATGAGGTTGGAAAGAGCGGTGGAGATGGGAGGATTTTCAGTTCGAATTCGGGTCGTGATACCAAAAACCACTCGATATAATTCATGTATGAATCATTTTTTTTAACTTTTTATATATGAAGCTAAACTTATATAGATATTATAAGGTCAAAATCAATCAATTTAAAGATGACGCTTGTGCCTGATGATAAGGAGTTTACTTAGATGTTAGATGTTATGTTAATCAACTGAATTTACTCTAGACTGTTACAAGATTGAGGTGAAATTGGAAGATAAAAATGTTAGCTTTATTACTTATTTGACATTTGAGAAACCTATAATTAAACTAGCTTGGCACCGTATTGTATGAAATGAACTGGTATACTCAGCTACTTTCTTTTGTCATTGCAGAATGAGATTATATTTGGGAATCAGTTTCTCCTTAGTTCCAAAACTTTGATTGATATAATACTTTCGATTTCTTCCAATATCCCAAGCAACCTTATTTAACCAAATATTCAGCCCTTAGAAAAAAGAAACAAAAAAAAGACAGACGACACAATATGCTCGTTCTTTTTTCTCAAATGGATAGCATATTAGCATAAAGAAAAAGCCCTATCTTAAGCTTTAGTTGTTGAATAATGATTGGGATATATAACATACATTACATTCACCTGCTGGATTTGATATTTTAGTTCATGAATAATTTGTGATAACCTAACAAAAACTATACTTTTAACGGAACAAAATGGCATGGCAAAACATGCTGGTGGAAATATGTAGCTAATTTCTACAAAAGCAAAGAGATCCTGTTTAATTCGGCATATAAGCCCAGTGGAAATATCCTTTGATAGCCACAGAAAATAATATTAGTAAATAAACCACATATTTGTAAAGAAAACTCTTTGATATTCATTTACCCTGTCTTTAATTCTCAAATAAATTAGTGGAATTTAGTTTTTCAAAGTAATTCCCGAATGTAATTTAAAAGTATAATATAATTGTTAGAATGTGAAAAAAATAAAGTGTTGGATTGCATGAAATGATTATTAATTTATCATATTAAGTTGTGAAAACACTATGAGATCGCATCAAATATGCGATTTTTTTTATATCATAAAAAAAAATTCTTCATCTTTCCGGTTCTTAAATAAAAAATTCGGCCGATCATAGCCGTTTAGGCGCATTAATTAATCTAACGATTATTGATCCGTGGTATTCAGTTGCATTAGAAATCAGTGACACCGGAACCCTCCTTTAAAATCATAACAACTGCAATAGTCATCAAACGCACTTTAAAAGCGCATTATTTTAGACAGAGGCACATGTTGAGAATTATAACTCCAAAAGAAAGAAACTTATAATGAAACTTGCAACTTTATCAAACATTTGTGTTTGCTTATCTTGCACTGTTTATTCAAATTCAAAAGAGATTGGAGGTAGTGGAGATGCTTGAAGTATAACCACTATTTAAATGGGCACAAGGTCGAACCAAAATTTGGACCATCTCAAAACTGGCATCATATTTAACACTAGGTCAAATTAACATGCACTGTTATTTCGGCTAAGTGTGTTTAGAACAGGAAATGAGTCTACTTATGAACATGAATGTGTTGATTAGAGATGGCTAAATCAGTCTTATAAATTAAAAATTAGCAATTTTATCGTTTATATTTTATAATGTTTACAAGTACTACTTTTTAACCTCCTTATAAAATAAAATTACACTGTAATAATTTATATATTTTTTTCAATCTCAATTTTTTAGTTCGTCAGCTATAGAGTTTTATTAGGTCAAGTAAATATTTAATGTATTAATTTTTCAATCTCAATTTTTCAATCTCAATTCTTTAATGTATTAATTTTCAATTACCGGAGATGACTTGACATAAATATTTTAAATATTTTTTAGATGAACACCATTCGATAAACAACAAGTGCATAAATATTTTATTACTAGCTTTGATGGGTTAATTTACCTCGGTAATCTCATCCCAATGACTTTTAAAAGTCAAAACTGCACTAAATAAAAATGCTTTAAGCGACAGTTTGAATTCTTTTTAATATACCCTCAAAATCTAGTGAAAATGTGATATTTAATTGCACCTTTATTTCTCTATTTGTTGGATCCAATGGTGACAAAGTTTATATGCAATTAAAAATCTTCGGGCTGGAGATGCAAGCACATGGCTTCCATTCTTCCAAGGCTGGTACCGCATAGCTTAATAAAAGGTGCCTTAAAAATTTTATTGGTTCTGCTTTTACTAACTCTTAAGTTAGGAGCTTTAAGTGTCCAGCCAGTAATATTAATTTATATAGATCTCCATAATCTTGGTCATTTATAAAGTTAAAAGTTAGTTTGCAGTTGAGGTAATTAACAAAGCAGGTCTCTTTAATGACTAAAGACTTAATTATATTTGTAAATTGTGACCTCCCCATAGGTAGTTCCGCCAAATCGGGGTTGTCCGATGGACATTGGATCAAATTTGATCTGCTATCAGATCGGATACTTTAATTAACATAAAGTTTTACATAGACAAATTTAATGTTCCTGTAAACACGAATGTTGATACAGATTGAACGGTTCTTATTGAATATTGGATCGAATTTTGATCTAATGCCCATGAGAACACCTCCCTCTCCATTCTACCATGTGCCGGAATTTTTATTTATACCATAAAATAAAAAAAATAAACCAAATCACCCTAGATTTTGAGAAATTCGAGAAATACCCAGGCTGCCAAATGCTCCTGCGACCCCAAAGACTGGGAGTCGCGCAATGATTATGCGGCCCCAGTCTAGAGGCCTCCAAATAGTTCTGCGGCCCCTTTTTTTTTTAATAATTTCAATTCTCATACAAAATGGTTTTGTGGCACAGAGAACAAAAATTCTTGATATTTGTGCCACTTCTGAAAAATTGGTTTCCAGACAAAACATTGTTCTCTGTGTCATTTTAAAAAAAATAACAATGGGACTGCAGAATTATTTGGAGGCCTCTAAACTGGAGCCGCAGTGGTATATGGTGGCCCTCGGTCTTTGGAGCCACAAAACGGTTTAGCGGCCTGAGTATTTCTCGAATTCTCTAGAATTTGGAGTTATTTGGTTTATTTTTGTTGTGATTAGGGTATAAATAAAAATTTCCGTACCATGTGCCCGAGAGACCTGGCTATTCTTAATTAGATCCGGAAAATTGAGCAAGTTGAAATATGTTCAGGTCGGATTTAAGTCAAATTCAAATTACTTATTTTATTCTACTTCAAAAATCGGCTCATTCGCGGATTTCGTGCATCGCGCTAAGATGAGTTTGTTTATGTCCAGAGTTTATTCATTTTTGGACCCAAAAAAATACCTACAAATTTGGATAGCAGATTACCCAGGTCTGAATTACAGACTAGGATCATTTAGTATGCGTCTTAGAAAAGTCCAGAATCATTTTTAAAGCCTTGTGATTTGTCAAAATTATTTATATGTGATGCATACATGTATACTTTTACATAATAATACGGTCGTGTTAATAAAAATAAATTGACAATTGTCAATTTAATCTATTCAAATTGGGATACTTACCAGTAGGACAAATGGGATAACATTTAGTTCAGTGTAATGTTCAAAGTATACGGACGGATGTACATTTAATAAATGAAGTCGATTGGCTTCTATTAAATTTTTAAAGTAAAATGTTATAGATACTATAAATTTGATCATCATTATGAAAATTTATATGATTAACCACCATTTACGTCTAGCTCTGCCCTTGTAAGTACGTGACATGACGTGATAAGCACATCGTGAGTCTTTTATAAGATGTGACGTGATTTTCTTTTTATAAGGTGTGATGTGATGCAAAAATATTTTAAAATTATTCTAAAATAACGTGTCATAATGCTGCATTTTGTACAGTGGTGTTCAAATACACTTTATGATATTTTAATTTGTGCATGTGATCGTGTGTCAATACGTGACAACGTGATATTTTGTAACGTGACATATCATAATGTGTCTAAGTTGATTCATGTGACGTTCCACGACGTGCTTAGATCGACCAACAAGAGGTCACCTGCAGTTCACTTTTCTCTCTCTTTCTCTCTTCAAAAGAGGAGGAGAGAGATAAAGATGATAGCATGAGTTTTAAATAGCAGCGCATTTTGTTCAACAAAATGTAAAAGTCACACTTGTCATTTTAAATTTCTATTTTTGTGTTTCTTCTATCATGAATATTTTAGTCGGTCAACTTTTATATGTGTATTCTTTACAATTTCAGAGTTATTGAGATTCACGATTATTATTTTTTTTTCTTCATATCTTGCAGTACTTTGAATATTTTAATTTTTAATTTTGCAAGTTTAAATTTGTTCAGTTGTCGAGTTTGCTGGAGGTAGTTTCTTGTCGATTGAATTTGATTTTTTTTGGGTGAAGAGAAATAAAAGTGAAGTCAATTACTTTATTTTAATCTCTTGATGTTTTAAAATAAGTGAAAAAAATTAATAAAGTAAGTAGATTATCTAGGCCTTCGAAGAAAGGGTTTACTTCGTTCTATTCACTTTTCAAATTAGAGGTGATTTTGTTGTGTGTTTTTTTTTTTTTAATGATGGAAAGCATGCTTTAATTCCCATTTTTTAATAAGAACAATAAAACATATATACTTAGTATAGATGCTGATAATTTTTTTCTTTTAAAAAAATAATTTAGATTTAATTTTTGAAAAACTTTAAAAAAAGACGCACAGTTAATTACATAAACTTTTCTTTAGGTCCTGTTCGGCGCAGGGTAATGGGCGTGAGAACAGAAAAAATGTGAACTGATTTTTACTGATTTTTACCGCTTCTCTTTATGCAACTACTCTGCTATAATACAATTGCACCGGAATACATTATTCGAACTTTGTAAGAGAAATGAAACGTTACATCGGTAAATAAATACATATTTACATTATCCGTATTAAAATCTGTTTTATCTTGCCTCTCACTTCATTTATCGTTTATGTATTTCATAATCTACTCTCCTTTAAAGATCATATGTTTGATACATTTAAGATACATTTTTTTTAAAATTAATACCAACTTTTTTTATTATATTATTTCTCATTGTATACGTTTTATTGTTTCAAAAAGACATTTATCAGTGTCTAAATTTTTCTAAATGCAATATTATTTTTTGAAAAAAAATATTTTAATATAATTCTATCTTATATTTATTTTATGAAACTAAACACACAAAACATCCCTAATTCCGAGATTTGCAAATGAAGAGAGATTGCAGAAATTTTTTTAAAAACCATAATTAAAAAAAAAAGAAATTAGCAAACCAACATGATTAGTTTGGTTTTTACAAAAACTATAAGAACCGAGATGTCAATTCGGTTCTCATTTTTTTTTCCCTCTGAAACCGAATTGGGATTTCGGTTCCCCCCCTTTTCACAATTTTTCTGTTTCTGAAACAGTGTAGCTTTTGGTGTAATATCTCGGTCCAGAGTTTTTTCTGTGGGGAATTGAATTGGGATTTCGGTCCCCCTGTTTTTTTCTTTTTTTTTAGAGACAAATAGCTAAAATGATGAAATATAATACGGTAAAATTGAATTTTTTTTCCCTTTGTCAAATTACTTTTTTGATAACATATTTATACTAAAATACGCTAAATTACTTCAAATTATGTTAATTTATGCTTAATTACACTAAATTACTTGAAATTACAATAATTATGTAGAATTATGCTAAAATACGGTAAATTACGCTAAATTACGTATGAATAGGGATGATATCTTCAGTGAGAAGGCGAAAATCGACGATGAAATTTCAAACGGCCATAAAACGGCGCTCGAGTGTCTGATTTCAGCAAATGACCACTTTTCAGAAAGCTCGAGTGTTTGATTTCAGCAAATGACCACTTCTCAAAACTTTAGTTGAAGTTTCCAATTAAGATTTTCATTTCTATTGTTCAATCTACGTAGCTCAGTAAATTAGTTATATAATAAACTTGTAGAATACTAATTTTTATTATTTCTGAAATTTTTTTACTATTTTTTATGATTTATGAAAAATGGCACAAAATAGGCCCTATTCATACGTAATTTAGCGTAATTTACTGTATTTTAGCATAATTCTACATAATTATTGTAATTTCAAGTAATTTAGTGTAATTCAGCATAAATTAACATAATTTCAAGTTATTTAGCGTATTTTAGTATAAATATGCTATCAAAAAAGTAATTTGACAAAGGAAAAAAAATTTGATTTTTTAGTGTTATATTTCATCATTTTAGTTATTTGTCTCTAACTAAAAAAAAAAAAAGGGGGGGGACCGAAATCCCAATTCGGTTCCCCATAGAAAAAACTCTGGACCGAGATGTTACACCAAAAGCTACACCGTTTCAGAAACGAAAAATTTGTGAAAAGAGGGGGAACCGAAATGCCAATTCGGTTCCCGGGGGAAAAAAATTGGGAACCGAATTGGCATCTCGGTTCTTATGGTTTTTGTAAAAAAACAAACTAATCATGCTGGTTTGCTAATTTCTTTTTTTTTAATTATGGTTTTAAAAAAAATTCCGAGATTGCACTATTAGCAACGCAATAATGTTGGGCACGTCTATGAGATTTGTTCCACTAAGAACAGCTTTCAAACATTTATTGGAGATGTGATGCAAAATCATTAATATCCTATGGAAATTGGATTATTAGACACAATGCTATTTGCAAAGATTTGGTCGCTAAACACATTAATTACACGTGGGTTATTAATGAATCAATCCTGCTCACCAATCACGGGGTAAATATTTAACAGATCAGTTTTGGCTTCAAGCAGCGCATGTACTGTAGAATTAAAACAGCTTTGCATATGATTCATGCGCTGTACGAAGTAAAACTACTCTGTTAAAATATTTACCCCAATCGATCGGTTTGCGAACTAATCCAAGTCTATAACTTGGTCAGAAATGGCTGGTCAACTTATTTACCCTTCAAATTTCAACACTTCATAATTGAGCCAGAGAAACTTCCAAATTGTTAAACGTGGAATGATCAAATCCAGCAATATTGTCATACACCAAATTTTTTTTTCTCAATGATGACGTGGTTATTTTTTTTTAGGGTGGGGTTTTTATCAAAGAATTTTGGACAAAGTTTCATTCAAAGAAAGATCTAAATTGTTCGATCTGTAAGTTTAAATTTAAGGAGTCATTTAGATTTATTAAATTTTAAATATGTTTGTACGAATTTCAATACAGCTTGGATGTTTAAGTCTGGCATTGAATGGGACTTTGTCCAAAAAAATTTGGACAAAATCCAATCCCTTTTTATTATTTATAGATCAAAACAACGTGCATCGTACGAGCATGATTTGTATAAAGAAAAAATAAGAATATGTTCGGAAAAACATCTTAGCATATGAACATGAAACGATCTAATGCTTATAATGCAAAAAAGTGACGTCGATATTGGACACGTTACGTTACAACATAATTTCAACATGTATCCTATGTCGTGTTCATTCATGTAACGTGATTATTTTTCAAAAAAAATAATAATAACACAACACAACATGTGAACTAGTTGATCACAACACAAAATAATAATAAAATATAGTAAGGCATGTGGTCACATAACATGACCACGAACATAAGACGTCTCCAAAACATAATTCTTATTATTATTGTTTTTTTAAGAAGTATTATTGTTGTTGTTGTTGTTTTATTTGGAAGTATTTTCTTTATGTCATATTTTGTAGAGAGTAATCAATGAAAATAATAATAAAGTTCTTCTTCTATTTTGTCAATTTTCATTTACACCTAAAATATTTCAATTTACTTGAGCATTGAACCACAATTATTTAAATATATGCGTTCCAATAAGACTTATGAATAAATGTCAGAGAGTATTATGTAGAGTCATGCTGAAGAAATAGAGTTAATTCACTCCATTTTTTATTTAAAATATTTTATATTTGTATCTTAATTTTTATATAATTTAGAATAAAATATTATAGATAGTGTAAAACTAATATCCATTTGCGCTATGAAGAAATTATATAATTGACTCTATTCATATTTAATTCTCTTAGCTTGAAAACTTGACTCTGTTCCTAAATGCAAATCATTCTACCTTGTGTATTCAGACATATGTGATTTAAAATTTAAGTAAAATCATAATATATGACATAAGAAAACAAGAATATATGCATTGAGAGATTACTCGTGCATGCATAGTGGCGAAGCTACATCAAATCAGGAGCAAATAACTGTTTCATTCTGGATTTTGAAAACTTGATATATTTCTATATATAATCAGGTTGTTATTTATTTTTAGAGAAAATTTTGCCCATACATAAACTATCTACAATATAAATTGACTAATTCACGTCAGTTCGCAACCTATTAGTCATATTAGTAAAAAAAAATTTGTCTATTTCTAATAAAAATTATGACTACGTCTTTATTCATACATACATTTTGAAAAAACAAAGATGTACATTTTTTTTAATTTAAGAAATAACCGAAACAGAAAAAAGAAAAGTTTCGAAATATAAATATGCCCACCACACGCGCCAGTAGAGAAGATTAACTCTTTCGTTTGGACTATGAAATTTAAGAGTCAACGGTCGTATTAAAAAAACGCGAGTAATAGACTAATCTAGGGATGCACGAAGGCAAGTTTCATTCGAAAACAAAATGAACGAACCAATCACAGAGAAGAGGAAGCTTTGAATCTGGCCACTTGCCCCCGTCACAGGATACAATAAATTAATTAACAGTTAGTTGAAATCACGATGTAATGTAAACCAAAACATGTTAAGACTTCATTAAAGGGTTTAGGCTGTTAAATAAGGTGAATGATTATGATTATGTCCAAAATTTATTAGCAAAATACAAAACAAAACTTCAGAACATTTTTTACTTGATTATAGAAGTCCTGAAGTCGCATTATTCAATTTTAATGTTTGCATTTTAACAAAAAAATTGATCAACCGGAGGGTTTTTTTTAATAAATATCGCATCAAATTCAGTCCGACGATTTGAACTGTTAGATTTGGATAAAAAAACTTCAGATATAATTTGATTCGATGAACGCTCCTTTTCCTTTCGTCGACATCCCATAGAATCTACTGAATTCTGTTGGTTAGTTAAAACTTAAAAAGTCCGATCTGGGTTGTTTATCACCTTATCGGGTCGGATAATTATTATTTACCCGGTCAACATAGATCGAATAGTTTTTATTTTTGGCAGGTGGCGTCTGGCCGAAAAAGGAGAACCCGCTGGCCGCTGAGTGCGTATCCTCTGAGATATCTCAACTTTTGCGTGACCGACGTGTCCGGTGCCTATTTGAGGATAGCTCGGGGGCCAGTATTATCTGTGCTTCGAGATTCGTGTATAACTTATTTGAATGGTTGTGATTTTCCATAAAGTCACGCAAAGTTAGAGATATCTCAGAGGATGCGAATTTCTGGCCGCTGGCGCTGGCTGACCGCGAGGAACAAGATCTTAATTTTCGTGCCTCATTGTTAATGAATCGCAGTTTAAACCGGGTTGCTGATGCAATTTGAAGAAACAAGATTCTCAACCCATGACACGGTTAGACATAAAGAAATAGAAACAGGAGGATTCCTCGGGAGAAAGCCACCGGTTCCTTTTTCTATTTAATTTCAATCTACGGTTTGTTTATTCCGTGGAAAGTAATTAGTGAATCACATGGACCGGATCTTATAACAACGACTCTCGATTGGACCTAAGGCGAATTACTGGAACACGTCATGTGAGCAGTCAATGGTTGTAATGATTTCCGTAGAATAGGTCCAAGCAAAATTGGTGCATCATTCTGGGTAACAATTCAAAACCAGTGAAAAACATACCGGAATAATAACTCGCTATACTAAATGTCTTCACAGAAAGGGACGCATTGCATTTAATGTAATTTGATATTTATTTATATTATTTATTTATTTATTTCCTAATAACCGACCCGTTTCCTCTCTAATAAACCTTTCCCAATTCCAGCAGCGCTTTCTACTTTTTTACACCTCCTTCTATATCAATGGTTAATCCTTGCAAAGAGAGAGGACAGGTAGTGGAGAGGTCCTTTTCTTCTTACCGTTAGGTATTAGATCTAATTCTGTTGAGTATATTTGGCGAAGAATAATCCACAAGAGAAAGACGGAGAGAAAGAGAAAGAAGAACTAAGCACAAGTAATGAATCTATGATTGAGAGAAGAGAGAGAAAGAGAGAGACTAGAAGAGGAAAGAGACAAAGCCTACGTATTATAATTTTGTAAATTATATAACGTGTTTTTTTCTGCATAAATTCTCTCTTAATCGAACACTACAGACACTGTATACACCCCATCTGTTTCGCTGTCACCGATTCCGGTTGTTGCTTAACCTTGGCCTCGAGCTCTCTCTCTTTTCTAGCGAGATAAAGAGGGAGAAAACGAGGCTATCGCAACTAAGTAATAGAGAGGGAGAGAGAAAAGGGAGGAGAAATGGCGGAGATAGCTGAGAAGAAATCGGCGGTGTCAGATGTGGGGGCATGGGCCATGAACGTGGTGAGTTCTGTAGGTTTGATCATGGCGAACAAGCAACTCATGTCCCCTGCGGGTTATGCTTTCTCTTTTGGTTAGTCACTATCTCTCTATATCCTTTCTCTCTTCGCCCTTTTCTGATGCTAACACCTACTTAGGTGTACTCGTATTGTTCGTTGATGATTTGGGGTTGGTAAACTGGAGCCTTTTTAAGGTAAGATTGCACCAGATCTGGCTGTTCGCTCTTTGATTTTTCCAAAAAATTGCGATAGAGTTTCTCTCTTTTAGTTCCTTTAGCCCCAAATTTGCCTAATCGTGCCTCAATCTTTTCCGAAGTTGTGGGAACTTTGCCTCGAACTACGGCTGATTCTCTAGCGCAATCACTCGAGTGGGCCCACTTAAAATTAGAACTACAAAGATCTGATTTCTACTAAAGAAGAATTGGCATTTTTTAGTTTATTTTGATTGAATTTGTGTGGTTTTCTTGATTTGGTGTAGCTACAACTCTAACCGGATTCCATTTTGCGGTGACGGCATTGGTGGGGCTTGCATCGAATGCAGGTGGCTACTCAGCTTCGAAGCATGTGCCATTGTGGGAGCTCTTGTGGTTCTCTATTGTTGCCAATACCTCCATTACTGGCATGAACCTGAGCCTCATGCTCAACTCTGTCGGTTTCTATCAGGTATTTATACAAGTACTCGTAATGTTGATATAAAACTCACATAGTTGTGGCTGCAACAGCGCTACCACTTTGTTACTTAAAAGAACCAAATTGTTAGGTGCTATGATATTTTGTTAGATCTGATTTATAAGTACACTAAATTGAAAAATGCATCTGGTATAGATTTATACAAGTATATCTTTATTTTTGATACAAGGAGTCGACACACATTGAAATTTTTTGGAAGAACGATAAATTATTATCCATTCCTTTACATTTGCAGGAAAATTTATGGTCATAAACTGTAGAATTAGATAATCATAGGCATGCTGTTAAAAAAACCTGGATTGTTTTTGGTGTTATCTAGATATCCAAACTGAGCATGATACCAGTGGTGTGTGTGATGGAGTGGATCATACATAGCAAACATTACTCAAGAGAAGTTAAAATGGCAGTGGTTGTAGTGGTTATTGGTGTAGGCGTATGCACAGTCACTGATGTAAAGGTCAATGCCAAGGGTTTTATCTGTGCTTGTGTCGCTGTGTTCTCTACCTCCCTGCAGCAAATTGTATGAATCTTTATTTATTCTTCTGATTGTGCAAAATTGATAAGTTTTCTTAGTATTAGCAGAAAATATCCACAAGACCATAACATTAGTACCACCAAGGCGATGGAAAGATAATAAAATATGACCAACCACTTTTCTCATGCTTTTAACTCATTCAGAGTTGGAATTTTCGAGCTCATATTTGGACCAGCAGAAAGAAGTTCTTCCCCAAATAATATTCTCCGACATGTCATTCTCTGTTCCTTCTTAAAGTGTGCATCATTTCTCAAAGATCCTATTTACCCCAAAAGAAAGTATTTAAGCATTGAACTTGATTGTCAAAATAATGAAGGGGCAAAATTGTTGACAATAAATTTGGCAAAAAAACCATTTCATTAGATTATTCCTTGCCTATTTAAACATGGTTAGTTTAGTAACGAGAAACCATCGGTGTTTTCTGCAAACAAGGAGAATATTGAGGATTTTTTTAAAGGTCCTAAATATTCTTTGAATTTGCAACTTTATTTTGAAGTCAGGGGACTGTGTCTTTTTTTTTTTTTCCTTTTTGGAATTTATAAAGTTCTCCCTCTTTTTCTTTGTGTAGACAATTGGTTCATTACAGAAGAAATATTCTATCAGCTCATTTGAGTTACTTAGCAAGACAGCACCAGTCCAGGCTGCCTCTCTACTTCTCCTGGGGCCCTTTGTTGACTACTACCTGAATGGAAAATCCATTGTCAATTATAACTTCACTTCTGGTCCCATCGTAAGTTACCAATTTTTCCTTCTCTCTGTATTCAGTTTTGCCATTCTACATGTGTCTAACCTGACTTGGTTGATGCAATTGGAGTTGCAATGTTAGCTGGTATTTTCATGCAGTGAACTAATTTTTAACCTAATTTAATGTCTGATACCCAAAATGAAGCCATAATACCTGCATGATACCCAAATAAATAAAAGACAAGAAGAAATAGAGTAAAGATACCAAAAACAGTATAAGATACCCAACTTCTGGGTTACTGCTGCTCTGATATCAAATTTAACTGATGTATTTCTAGAACCCTTTGTCTAAGGAGCACAGAATTAGCACGTATTCTTGTCTTGAGACGAATTACTAAAATGTTCTAGAATGGCAGGATCAAGCCGAGCAAAAATTTGCCTTCTTATATTTTTAATTGGGCAATATGGTCAGATTTAATGTTGAACCTCAATTTACATGCCAGAGCCCTAATAAAACCTGAATTTAACACAAAGTAAGCCAAGAAAAGAGAAAAACAGAGAGGAATGGACAAACTAATTGCTTACAATCATTCACTTTGTTTGTTATGCTATCTAATAACTGGCAATAACACGACTTTGTTCTTTTCTCAGGTCTTCATTCTGCTATCATGCTCATTGGCTGTATTCTGCAACATAAGCCAGTATATCTGTATTGGTCGCTTCTCTGCCACGTCATTCCAAGTCATAGGCCACATGAAAACGGTGTGCGTTTTGCTGCTCGGCTGGATACTGTTTGACTCAGCACTCACTGTTAAAAACATCCTTGGCATGCTTCTGGCAGTTGTTGGCATGGTCGTGTACAGCTGGGCTGTCGAGGCTGAGAAGGCACGTCAGAAAGCTGTCATGACTAAGACCAGCATGACTGAGGAGGAGATTAGATTGATCAAGGAGGGGGTAGAGACTAAGCCTTTCAAGGATGTCGAGCTTGGAGAGAACAAGCCATAAGAGGTATAGTAGGAGGATACTCTTTATTTTATTTGGGTGGTTTTGCAAATTGTGCATGGTTGTATGTCAGGCTTGGAGTTGCCATCTGGTCTTTTTTTCTACATATTTGCAACCTGGTTTACGGTGACGATTACCAAACTGCCCTTAGTTTTGCACAACATCTAGTTGAGTTGCCTGCAACTTATATAATACTCTCTCTTTCTCTCCCTCTCTTGGGTTCAAGTTATTGGGAAAATATTTATAAAATTGTAGATCAGGTTGCTAATATTTGAAAATATTGGGTCGTAGCTGCAAGTGCAAGTATGATACTTATTAATGCACGCAATTTGCAATTTAGCCCTATTTATTTTGTTCTTTTGTTCCTTTGCTATAGCGAAATTCCAGTTTAGGGTCTGCTGGAAGTATTAGGCTTCTTAAGCCTCTTTTAATGTTTCTATTGACAAGTATTTTTTAGTTTTCTTGTTATAGTTGAAAGGGAATATATCTCTAAACCCCATTGGTTTATTGTAAACGATCTGTTACGAATATATCATCGTGTATCTGGATAATTTATTTTGTCTAATGATAAGTTGGTTCAATTATAGTTGGTCTTCACTTCTTTTCTTTGTATGTGCCACCTGGTTGATCTAGATTTTGTTCAATGAATTAGACACTCTTTTGATATTTACATTATTCTTAATTCCAGTGCTAGTTTTACCTACTTTTTTATGACTATGAGCCTATGACTTGTTCAGAAGTGCATATATTAAATAAAAAACTAAACAAAATGTTGACGTGTGGTTTCTATTCAACTCACGAGCCGAGAAATTAACGTCCGAAAAATGACATTTAGAAACAAGACCAAAATTCCATCAAATCATGTCTGGACAGAATTACATATAACACGCAACGTGATTTGGACAAAAATGAATTAGCTTCACAAATTTTAAACAAGAAAAAAATAACACTAGGAAGAAAGACTGCATAAACTGTTACAGATACCGGTTTAGGTATTCATCAACAGTAGTGTATTTGACATCAGGATAGAGGTCAGTTGCCTCCACACCTATTGCAGGATCAATCTCAAAGTTTGTATGGTCTCCTTTTATGTACACTGAGTGATATATTGCCAGAATTGGATTAGGAGACTCTGCAAATATTATGAAAAAAAATTACGAAACTGTACATTTTTTATGCCTAACGAGAATTTTAACTGTTAAAACTCGGAGAATTTTAAATTGAGAAGTAGCTACCTTTAAGTTGCTTCAAAACCTCCTCTTCAGACAAATAAACCCTTTCGAAGGATTTACCGACCTTGTTCTCCCACAGTGAAACAAGCTCATTATGAGATAATGTGTTGCCACGTGGCCTCATGTGGAGAACCTTGTTGAGAGCTCTTGGATCATCTACTGCCTTTATTGTATATGTGCTGATGTCATCTTCGTCCATATAAACCACTAAAATAAACAATTTCACAGTATTTTCTCGAGGAAAAAATATTTCACTAAAATATATTAGGGGCTACCCCCCTCCAAAAAAAAAAATGCATATGAAAGCACTCATATGACTACATGAGAAATGTATGAGAATACCTTTAGTGTTGCCATCTCCTAAGATGAGAACTTTGTCAGTTGGCATACCAGTAGTTCCATACTGTGAAAGATTAGGGAGTGACCAACCAGCGAAGAAATTGCATGACACAAAACTGTAAGGAATTCCTTCTTGCTCAACCATTCGTCGGATCTTGATTTTGATATCGAAGGCCACTTTTGCCGGCTCTTCTATATGTGCATGGTCAACATCATTCCCAAAGTCTGATGGGAGAAATCTCTGAAATGCCTCAGTTTCAGTAAAATTGGGTTTATAAATTTTCAGACAAATATTTTTATGGAAATGGTTAGAAATGCTTTGTAAGATAGAAGAGTAATTTAACAGTTCATCTGATCCATCCTTAATTCCTATGGAAGATGGAATTCTCATCTGTAAAGTAGAAATGCTTTGGCATTTGCATTTTTAAGGCAGTTATGGGAAATGCTTTGACACAAATCGTTTGTTGATTTTTTTTTTTTTTTTTTTTTTTTTGCAGTTTGTTGATTTTTTTTCTTAAACTTCAAGTTAGTCCTTTATATTTGTTAAGAGAGAGAAAATGGTCTGACCTTTACATTGCCTGCTTCTTTAACTGCAGCAATGATCTTGGTCTGATCGGCCACTTGGAAGTATCCAATAGCAGAGATCACAACATCAACGGTCTTGATTGCCTTAACCAAGCTCTCATGGTCATAAATATCACCCTGATTTCCAATTTTCAGAAAAACAGACTTAACTGATAATAAAAAGTAGACTTCCGGTGCACAAAAGAGCAGCAAAGAATTTATGCCGTAAGACATCAGATTGCTGCCATTGGAATAATAGAAATTGGTTTCATTGGGACCTTCCTATAAACCACAACTACATATCAGCACAAAATGTCAAAAACAGATACCAAGCAAACCATATAAAACATTCGATCAATTCAAGAAAGAAAATTTTGCAAAATTGAATGAAATAATTTGGCAATTGACATGCCCTCACTTGGAGAAGGATTAAACCGGAGTCCTTGAAATTTTGTAAAGTCTTTGCTTTCACCGGGTCGGAGGGGCTGATATCTCTCACCAATGCATATGTCAGGTGACCCAACCTCACACTTGCTGTTACAAGGAACTTGCCGATGTACCCGGTGCCACCTATGATTAGAATCTTGCTCTTCTCTGATGCCATCTAGAAGATCTCAACTTGTAGAATTTTGCTACGGTTCTGAAATTCCTGTGGTTTTTGTGTGGTTGATATTATCGTGTATCATAGAAGGTGAGTTGACTTTAATACAGTCGAGACTAAAAAACCATATCTATGATCAGGGTATTATTCTTCCAACTTCGTTCCAGCTGTGCAGTAACAATTATTTTCAAAAGAAAATTATCATTTAAAATCAATGACGCAGGATGATACAGGATATAAGAAAGATGTTGCACACATCAGATATATTTGAAAGTAATCAATTGGGACTTCTAAATTGATAGGTTAGAATAAATGCTGATGGGTAATCTTGGTCAAATCGCTAATAAAGTACAATTATGTAAACCCATATATGAATTTAGATTTGAATGAGCGAGGAAAAATGGTCATATCGATTATGTTATGAAATGTAAATGCAAATTGATTCATTACCATGATGCTTGTACAATTTACAAATTCAGAGAGGAATATATATATGGAGAAAGGGTAAATACTCTTGCCTCTACCTAAATTCTTAAATAAAAAGATTGGTTTAAACCAAACTACAAAAAACATAGATGTCATCTATATTTACTTAACTATATGCATATAAAAATTACAACATTTAGAATTTAGTATAATGAGAACCATTTTTATGAGATACTATTGTAAAAGACGCCTAAGATAGCTTAATTAATTTCATCAATCTTGGGACCTCCACCACCGGAGCCGCTTGGTGATGGACCGTACTCATCCATAGCTGTACAAGGTGCACCACCCTGGTACTCCTTGGCAATGATTGGGTTGCAGATGCTATCGGGCTCCTTCATCTTGTCTTCAAACTCCTCTGCCTGAGCTAGATGTTGCCATCAAGCCAACTGATTACTGATCATCGCCTGATCAATCACATACTCAACTTTCTTCTTATCAGCATCAGGAATCTTCGAGGAGGTCTCGTCATCCTTGATAGTGTTCCTCATGTTGTACACATAATTCTCCAATACATTCTTGGCCTCCCCCTTCTTATTGAGCTCTTCGTCCTCTGCCTCGTACCTCTCGGGCTCTTGCACCATCTTTTCAATTTTCTCATTGCTGAGATGACCTTTGTCATTGCTGGAAGTGATCTTGTTCTTCTGGCCGGTTGGGCTTATCTTCAGTCAAGGCTCAAGACATTAAAAATACTGTTCGGATGAATGTCCAAGCAGAAATTGAGTTGGGGCACACCTCTAGGTGTGTCGTGCCCTGTGTCGTATTGTAACCATGCTGGTTTGTGTGCCATGCTATTTTCTCATAGGCTGATCACAATACACAAATGGACACAAGATAGGACATGCAAGTCACAATAAGTGACCGACATGCGTGTCGTGGCAGAACCGATCATGATGTGATTTTTTTTCCTCTCTACCCAAAATAGAGACGGAGGGTAGTGAGAGCAAAGGGAGGCTAAATTGCCCTTATAAATTGAAAATTTGTAATTTTTTCCAGAATACTTTGTAATATATGTTTCTCTCAAAAATAATACTTTGTAATATTTGTAGGCACCAATAAAACAAAATGACATTATGCTAGATTATCCAACCCAGCAATCTCAATTTTCTAGCTCCCCCAAAAAGAAAAAAAGAAAAAAGGAAAGAAAAGAACTTGTAGTTTGACAATAGCATGTACCAATTGTGATCGTAGTGGGCATGTCACAAAAATTTTACAGAATCCATTCTATCGATGAAACAAAATGTAAAATGATTTCATAAATTTCCAAAATGTTGATGAGCAGCCTTAGTAATAGGCAAAGTAACTGCAATTATGTAAACAAAAATATGAACTTCCCGTTTTAATGAGGTTAGACTGTTATAGGAAAAACTGTCAGAATTCATACAGAGAAGCAACTTTTTTCACCAGCAAGAAAGAAACAAAAGTTAAAATGAAAATGATATGAAATTTAGACAAGAGTGTCTAAATATTGGCTAATAGTGGTGTATTTAACATCAGGATATAGGTGGGTTGCATCAACACCTGAGGAATCAATGTCAAAGTACATATTGTCACCCTTGATAAACCCGGAATATATGAATATCATTTCCATATTGTTTGGATATGGTGTCTCTGGAAATCAAATACCCTATGATTAGCCACATCAAAGTGCAAGATTCAACACATAAACAAATATTATATTGCTAACATGGTACATACCATTGATATCCTTGAGTAGTTGTTCCTCTGAAATATAGATCTTCTTTAATTTTTGGCCTATTTTGTTCTCCCACATGTCAACTAATTCATTCATGGAGCATATGTTTCCAGGAGGCCTCAAATATAATGTCTTATTTAATGTTCTTGGGTCATCAATGGCACATATAGTAAATTTAGCCACGTCACAATCTTTCACAAATATAGCTGAAAACAATAAAAGCATAAACAGTTCATAATATACAAAAACAATATTAAAGTAAAATATGATTATGATTATGCCCACAAAAAGTAAGATAAACACCATTAGAGACAGTGGCGGACCTAAGTGAAATGAATGGGGGTCAATTGACCCCCATTTTTTTTTTTTAATTTTTATATAATTTAGACTAATATTTCATGGAATTGTAAAATCGACCCCATTCTCTATAGAAAAAATTTATATGATTGACCCCCACTGTGTGTTTGACCCCCATAGTTCGAAAGTCTGGCTCCACCCCCTGATTAGAGGTACACGAGACAACAAGAGTTAAAATAAAGTTAAATATGAGGTGTCATGAACATTAAACACCAACCAGACCAGAAAGATAAATAAAGATCATTATATCAGAGGTAGCTTGCCAAATTTCCAGTGGCCAAAAGGATCTCCAACAAAATATGAATCCAGACAGAACTAGTAGTAATAACTAAAGCAAAATAGAAAGCCTGGCATTTTTAATCTTGTGTGCTTCTATTTCTTTCATTTTGTTGTATAAAAGGGGTCTCACAAAGAGAGAGACAGAAGGGGTTTGGGGGGTGGGGTGGAAAATTAAAGCAACCTGGGGTGTTTCCATTTCCAAAAATCTTTACTTCATCTCTAGGTGGTGAGTCTAAACCTGGTTGCACCAAAGACAGGAGCAGGTATCTCATAAGGAAATTGCAGGAAATGTAAGTGTGGGGAATCCCCTCTGATTCAATAAATTGACGTATCACGGCTTTCTTCTCATAGAAGTCATAATCCATGCCAAGTATTTGTACCTTTGTCGGATCAGCCCCAAACTCTGATGGGATAAACCTCTGCATCAAGATAAAGAGTATTTGCAATTTGCACTCCAATACTGTTAAAGTAGATGTAAATAGCATGCAACAGATCTTGTATTTGCAACTAAAGCTTAATTAGTTCGTTGTAAATAACTTGTTTAAATAAAGAAAATGACTAAATTTCACTATATTTTGTCCTGTTAACTCTATCAAACCTTGTTATTAGTTCATAGATATCTGCAACACAAACCTAAATTTGCTAGGCTTTGATTTTAGTTAACAACAGTTCTAAATCACTAATTATGTCTGGTACAAAATGTTCACTATCTGACTAAGAAAACCTGATGGTTACACTGATCTAAAGGTGGCTTTATTTAAGATACCAATAAACATTGGATCATATTTTGCAATCATGAGAAATGTAGGGTATCATTTGAAAAGAAAAAAAAACAGAGAGAGAGAGAACCCTTAAAGTAGCTACTTAATTTATTTGTTGATACTATGCTCATCTCCCAACCATCACATGTGGATGTAGAATTGCTTAGGATAATCAGACCCAGTCAGGTATTAAATTACCACAATCATAAAATTAATATAAACACAGGAATAGAACTAGGGTGCTCTTAAGCTCACCAAGTCTCTTGATAAGCTTAACTCCAAAACCTAATAGATTTGACTTCAAATGACGAATCCAAACGATAAAACCGATCTACTTCACGAGCGATACGTTTGCATGCAAAATATATAAATTTTCGAATTAATTTTGCATAAAGTCAAGATGTCAAAAAAAGAAGGTTTACGAGTTAATTTTAATACATACATTCGTCATTATTTTTTTACCTTTTGACTTTCATTATAAATTTACAAGTTAATTTTAATACATACAATATACATTTTTTCTTTACCTCCTGACTTTTTGAAAATTTATAAATTTTGCATGTAAACACATCACTCTCGTGAAGTAGATCGATTTTAACAGTTTGGATTCGTGCTTTGAAGTCAATCAGATAGGTTTTTAGTTGAAGCATTTGGTCAGCTTAAGAATACCCTAGTTCTATTCTAAACACAGGCACTGACAATTTGAAAACCTTAATTGAATGCCAACATAAAATTAAGAGATCTGGTCATGATTCCCTACTTTGATACAACCAGATTCTTTAATTGCTCGGATTAGTGGCATTTGTTCAAGTGCATTCTTCGACGGCACAGCGCAAATCACCACATCCACTTGTTTTACAGCTTGGATTAAACTCACATAGTCATCAAATGATCCCTAAAAGAACAAACAGGCACAGAAATGAAGAATGTATTTATACGAGTTGAAATCAATGTATTCATAATCAATCAATTAGGACAGCAAAAGCAAAACGAATGCATTTATACGAGTTGAGAGGACAAGAGAGACCTGGAGGAGTTGAACGCCGTGAGAAAGGAAGGACCGAAGAAGAAGGGACTTGTCGGAATTCGACGGAGAGGGAGAAGAGAGAATGGAGAGGTCCCGTACTAGCGCTAAGGTGGGGTGTGAGGCGGCACAGCTAGCCATCACCAGCTCCCTTCCCAGCTTTCCTGTGGAGCCTACCACCAGCACCTTGCTCTTCTTCTCCGCCATTGCTACAGCTGTAGCTCAACTGGAGATATGGCTCGCTCTCGCCAACATCGACTAACTCGCTCCGGGCAGTTCGCACCAGGTCAGGCGATTAGGGGTGTCAATGATGGACCAGTATCCTCTGTAGTACTGTTCTCTGTAACGGTAAATCACTTTACGGCCCAGATTTACTCTCAGCCGGTGCCTATTCGGGAGATTGGGGGGCAGTATTATTTGTGCTTTGAGATTCGTGCAAAGTTAAAAAGAACAATCCGGATCCTCACTGTATTTTCTGTGGTTCTCAGAGGATACGAATTCGTCAATGATACCCTTTGAACCCTTTACCCTGCCCGTACCGTATTTATTAACACCTTGTTTGGATAGAGAGTAGAGGAAGTGAAGAATAGAAGGGAATGAAATGGAATAGAAATAAAGATTAACATATTTAACTTCTTCATGTTTGGGTAATTAATGAGAGAAAATAAATTTAATTTTTTTTTTTTATCTTATTTCTTGTTTGGTTGATTAAAATTTAGAAAGTTAATAAGAAATTCGGTGATTATTGTAGGTTTGTAACAAAAATACTTATATGAGAAATATATAAGTAATATATAGGATTGAGCATTTGTGTTATTTTTTTTAAAAATATTTGCAACAAAATTTATTTCCATCCATTACACCTCAAATCGGAAGGGAAACCGATTCTATTGATTACAATGATACAAGATTAAACCTTTAACCTCCTATACTCTTCACCTCCGACATAATTTTATCAACCAAACACGATTCAACAGAAAAATTTTCTTTTTTTTCCATTCCATCCTTTCCTCTACTCTCCATCCAAACAAGGTGTAAGGGTACGTTTGTATGAGAGTTAGAATAGCTAGAATAGCGAAATTTTAAAATGGTACATGAGAATAGAGAAAAAATAGTGATTTTCATATTAGTGTGAAAATGATGTTATTTGGATTAGTAAAAATAGTTTTGATTGTATTGGTGGAATAATGAATAGTTGTAACCAATAAAGAATAGTATTAAAAATGTGCTAATTAAGAAGAAAGATAAGCAAGTGGGATCTCAAATGAATTGTCACGACGTGGAGATAGCGGAAAGTGATATCAAATTTGTTATTTCAGGATTGTGTTGGTGGAAATCCAAAAAGAAAATATTTTTTCCTCTTATTTCACATTTCGAATAGTAGTTATTTCAACATTTACAAAGAATAAAGAATAGCAGCTATTCTAGCTATTCCGAATAGTAAAAATGTTATTTGGATACATATTGCTATTCCGAATAGCTTCTATTCTAAAATAGCCTCTATTATTGCTATTCTTGTGTCATCCAAACACATCCATGCGATAATGCGACCGCGTACTCACGGGCTTTAAAGAAAAGGCTGGACTTCGTATTGGGCCTAAACTCATCTTTTGGGTCGCCGTGTAGTAGGCTACAGGCCATCCTCAGCCGTCCGATATATAAAAATTAAAATGCTCGCAAAATACATGGACGATCCATGGTTAGAATGTGAAGCCTGTTTTTTAGGGTTGATTCAATGTAGGGCCCATTGTTAAGAGAGATGAACTTCAGTAGGAAATCTGTTACAGTGTAGCACAACATTTATTTCGCACGATTTTAAGGAAAAGCAACAAAGAAAAAAAATCTGGTTGAAACCAATCTCTACTCCTGTATAACAACATTTATCTACTCCTGTATAACAACATTTATCTACTCCTGTATAACAATTAGTACGCAACCAATCTCTCTTTTCACTGAGAAACATTTTGTATAGTTACAATGCTACTCCATTCAGTAAAATCTGGTTGAAACTATATCAATCAAACAGTTTGGAGACACTGGGTTTGAGCTCCGAGCTGTTACTGTTCAGCCAATCCAGTAAAGCTTTGTTAACGAGCTCTGGGACCTCATCATGCGGGCAATGCCCTGCTTGTAGATTAACAACTGAAGTATTTGGATAGAACTCTTTGATCCGAGCCGCCTTCGTGGACCCCACCCATGGGTCTAGATCACCCCATAGCAGTAGCAAAGGGCAGGAGAGCTTGCTGAGGAGGCTGTCTAGCGTGTACTTGCTCTGATTCGTCATGAATCGTGTCATCAGTCTGTACAGATGCATCGAGGTTTATTGATCAATTTCTAAACTTGTGCTTGTGCTGTTACCAAACCCAGTAACAGAGTATGTATTATGAGAGCTAAAAGTATTATTACAAAAAACAATACAGTTAATCGTTTCATTACCTATAATAGACCTCTCCAGCATTTGGATCGGTAGCTGGGGCAGTTATGGATTTGACAAGATACTCATCTACATTGGATGAATTTATATAGACCTAAAAAAAAGAAACTTTAGTTAATTGCTTAATTATTTAGGAGCAGAAGTGTCACTTTTATAGTTGATTTGATTAAAATAGCTTCTAATAGATTTCTCATCAGAAATATAGTAACTAAAAAAAATCAGTCAAGTACTATACACTTTTCAAGACTTTTTCAATCCTGGCGGGTTGCTTAGACTGCCAGAAAACAAATCCGAGAACCACCCGTTGGAAAGCCTCCTTAAGCGGCTTCAAGAAAAATTTATCTATCGCATTTTCTTCCTCAGTTTTCTCAGATTTTTTGTTCGGATCCCCAAATTGTCCTGCTGAATTGAGCAAGACAACACCACGAGCTTGACTTCGCTTCTCAGCTGCTGTTAATAAAACTGTGAACCCACCCAGACTGCAATAAAAATAAATAAAATATATAAGCAAGTAGTTTATTATAACGAGTCCGACTAGGCTACTCCATGGAGTAAAACGACTTTGTACTCCACGCCATATCTTCATTTTCAAAGTTCAAATAGTCGATTCGAACCTTCCAACATGTTCTCCATATTGAAATGTGCTTGGAGACCAAATTTTACATTTTTTGGAATTTTTTTACTATTTATTAAGCCACTTTGAAAATCTGAAAATCCGGATAAACAGTAAAAAACAGTAAAAATTTCTGGACCGCCGGATCAGTGATTTTCAAAGTGGCTTAATAAATAGTAAAAAAATTCCAAAAAATGTAAAATTTGGTCTCCAAGCACATATCAATATGGAGAACAACTTGAGCGGTTCGGATCGGTCGTTTGGATTTTCAAAATGGAAATAATGAGGCGTGGAGCACCAAGTCGTTTTACACCATGGCTTAGCTAAGCCCAGCACTTATTATAACATAGGGGGCTATTTGCACATGGTTGCCATTATTTTACCATATTAGAAAATTAACACCAAGTGCTTTTTTAAAATTTGTATCCAACCAAAATCCAACTGCTACTAAGTCAAGTAAATATTAATCAAATTATCTGTCTTTTTTGTAAATCCCAAGGAATATCACTGCAAAACAGTAGTAAGTTTGAACCCGATATAATTGTCTAATTTGTCTATTTAGTTCAATCTGGTCTTACAAAATAACTCATAGTTATGGGCATAATTGTCAATATGACAATGAAACTCTTTTCTGATAAATCTAGTAGTCGAGTGTTATCTGCAATTATTTAAAAATGCCACAATCAAATATTATAAATGGCCAGAATTATCTGTGAATATACCTGCTGAAGATATTATAAATGAATGTTTTGCTGCCCATCGTGAATATGACAATGAAGCGAGTTTTATTTATAAATTGCCCATTAATCTACACTGAGAGAAAATCAAAACTTTCACATCTACCTGTTCCCAACAAGGAAGGCTGGCTCTTTAACAATTTCTGAAAGGAAATCAGTGAGCTGATCCATCCAAATGCTCGCATCATATTCTATTAATGCTTTGTCACTCCAACCAAAACCTAGCAAATCTAGCGCATACACCTTGTAGCTCTTGGCCAACTCTGGGATGTTATACCTTTAACCAAAAATCAATATAAATCTAATAATTATTGAAATAAAATATTAAAGATCATTTTGCAGGTACTAACAGAATTAAATTAAATTTATGCAGGAGGTAAAAAGCATTTCATCTTGAAGTCTTAATAATTAATTAAGATTTTAATTTACCATAGCTATTATTAGGTCAAAACTTCACAACAGAGCTTCAAACAAAATTTGATTCGCGTAAACAAAATTTATTGCCAAACCAATTTTCTTAGGTAATTTAACCCAGAGACTCCTGTTTGTTTTTAAACACACACACAGACAGGTCCAATTGCAAATTTTTTATAAGGGTATTGTCAAAGAAAATGATAAAAATAAAAAATGATAATGAAATTGACCTCCAATGGAAAGCTGAAGCACCAAAACCATGTACAAGAACTACGGGGGGCCCGCTTCCTTGCACCACATAGTGTATTTTGTGGCCTCTCCATGTCCAGAAGTTATAACCATCTTCTTTGAATGGTAACATCTCCATTCCTAAAATTCACAAAAGGTGGTCTCAAGGTTAAATACTTAAATCAACAAAAATATTCAGTTTCAAAAATAATTGCATAACAAAGAGTCGATGCCCATTCATTCTCTCAACTATAATGTACAACAATAACAAAAATTAAACCAAGTGAACACAAAGAATGAAAACCTTGAGACTTATCAACAGCTAGCAAAGAACAGCACACAGAAAGGGCGATGCTTTTCCCTACGAGATGTCTTCTTAGAAGTGCACACCTAGTTCCTTCAATTAAAAAAAAGCAATGATATATCACAATTTGTTTAGTCCCTAAGATGAAAGGGGAAGGTAGAAATAAGGATCGGGGTTGAACCGGTGAGATGGAGTCTTCGTCTCTGGTTGGGATCAAATAGTTGCTTGGAGAAGGAGGCAGAGAGAGAGATTGCTGCCGACATTGTTTAGTCGGTAATAGTAATTCAGTAAAATGAACCTAGTATTTGTGTGCGTGAGAGAGAGAACGCGCGCGTAATGGAGCCGAGTGAGGTTCTCTCATTCTCACTTCTCAGTTCTCACTGTGTTCTGTGTGGTTAACGGGACTTGAACCGTGGCGCCTCTCAAGCCGAAGAAAGATGGAAAGGGTATAATGGTAAAAGCACTAAACCAGAGAAATAACCAGGCCGGGATTTTGTGACGGCCCAAGACATTTCGCCTTCTGGCTCCAATACCCCCAGCTCGCACAATTTGCAACTGTTTTAAGTATACGCGAAAAAAATATAAATTTAAAATGTAGTTGGTTAGATATTGATTCAATGTAGATGGACGAAAGATGAATTACTGTTATGGATTATAGAGCTTTATAAAAAAAAAAAAATGGAGAAACTGATCCGATTATGTGTAATGTCCTTTTACGAATATTTATTTAAATGTAACTATATTGTTATTTGTAATTCTTTTTACAAAAATGAATGTTCTATTTTGTTATTTTTGGATACAAATTTAAAAAAAAAATGGAGAAACTGATCCGATTATGTGTAATGTCCTTTTACGAATATTTATTTAAATGTAACTATATTGTTATTTGTAATTCTTTTTACAAAAATGAATGTTCTATTTTGTTATTTTTGGATACAAATTTGTTGTGATTCTTTGAAATAACAGGACCTGATATTCCAAATTCATCCATTCATATTTTTAGAGATTCGTGTATAAAAATAATTGTTTTTGTGATTTGTGCATATCAAAAAAATAAAGGGGTGAATTTAGAATCACATAATCCTCTGATTCTTTTGGAATAACAGCAGATTTATTTCCGTTATTTTTGAATTCCCTTAAAATTAGAGATTGATTTATAGTATTATTAACTGCAGTATGTTATATTTTTTATTGGCAATTTTTTTTATAAAAACCTCAAAATTCAACCATCTAAAAAATGCATGGACGGAGTGGTTTTTACTTGTGAATGATTAGTCACAAATAAAAATTATTTTAACCTGACTAAACTTTGGATGGACAATCTAGACAATTCCTAACCATTCCTAACCAACCCCATTCATTAACCAATAATTCCTTCCATATGCTAACTGAATAAAGAATTGCCAGTAACCTTTTTCAGTTCCTTTCAAATATCACATCCATTTTTCTAATAAAGTATGATTCAAAAATTAAAGGTTAAGGACATCTAACCCTCTTGATTTTTATTAGAACAGGCTCTATTTGATGAGTAGAACTAGGTGTTCTCAAGTTCATCAAGATCAAGGTGATTGGTAAGCTTAACTTCAAAATCTATTGTATTGACTTCAAATAACAAATTCAAACTATTAAAAACGATGTATATATATATTCACAAGTGATGAATTTATAGGCAAAGTTTTAAAAATTTTAAATAATTTCAGTATGAAGTCAAGCGGTTAAAATTAGAAAGTTTACAAATTAATTGAAATGCGTTTATTTTATGAATATTTTTTACCGCTTGACTAATTTATACTAAAAACTCTGCATGTAAATTCATCACTCGTGAAGTAGATCGGTTTCAATAGTTTGGATTCATTGTGTGAATCCAATTCAATAGGTTTTGGAATTAAGCTCACCAAACCCCTTGGCTTATGAACACCCTAGTTAGGGGTACAAACGGATCGGATAGTGATAAAACCATATCCGTATATGCTTTTATTTTTTGGATGCCGATACATATCAAATATTAAACAGATACAAATACGAATAAAATATTAAATGGATACTAATACATATCAGATATTAATCGAATATAAATATGGACACACATATAATTCAGATACCTAATTTAAATATTGTGATAAAATTAACATGTTATTCAATAAATTATTTTCATTAGAAAATAAAAATATCATAAAATACATATATAATTCAGACATTCAATCATTATACAAAAAAGTAATATTTTTCTCATGTTAAACTTGTTATGCATGACACATTATGTATCTCGTAAACAAAACTTAATCACTAACATGACAAACCAATAAAAAAAATATTCCTATCTAACCATATATGATTCAAAAACAAGCAGATAAAAAAATACGGATATGAATAATTATCCGTAATCATATCTGAATTTGCACAAACAGATATTTGAAAAATTAAAAAAATACAGATACAGATGATTATCCGTATCCGCTTCTGAAACCGAAACCGTATCCATATCCATATCTATATCTGTATCCATAAAATATCCGTATTCAAATACCGAATTCACAAAAATCTGAATACGGATCCTAAAACAAACGGATAATATCTTATTCGTTTGCACCCGACCCTACTTCTACTATTTTTATTCTACATTTTTATCCCTACTTCTTTTAATGTACAGTCTCATCTACATATTGCTGTTGAACCAATTCAGCATTATAACGCAGTAACGGTCCCAACTTCCAACCTAATGAGATGACCATTGTGAATCCTATTTTGATATTTTGTTAAGGCCAGCAGCTAAGAGGAAGAGAAGAGGGATGAGATTTACATTCAAAATATTGCCCTTGAAGTCCATTAATGTGCATACAGACCCTCTCCCATTTCACAAATGCTTATGCTAGTAATGTAAAGTGTTCACTAGTTTTTCCTGGATGAATAAAGAAAGTTATAGTTAACACTTTAATGTCGAATAAATAACAATACGAATTTTTAGATATTTTTATTACTAGTAATGCGAGGTATAAATAACTTTATCGCTAAATATACATACTTCACGGAAAAAAAAATATATTCCGAAATGGGGTAAAAAATACTTGTGCAAATACATTTATTGCTTCTCAAAATATGAAAATAATAATGGCAATAAATAAAAATAAAAACACAAAAGCACCCGTGATCAGAATATTCATCATGCATTCCAATTTCCATGCCAACATATCTCCCTTTCAGGATATCTTGACATGGATTTTGCCCCCAAACAGTGCCTACAACCGCATCAAAATGTGGTGCTCCTAATCCTTGTCTATTATATTTGGAGGAAATGATGGCTAGGTCCGGCCAATTGATTAATTACAAAGCTTATTCTAAGAACCAAATTGAAAGGACTTTCCGTCTAAAAAGGCTTTTCTTTTGGGCCCACCGGTCAATGGGTAGATGGATAAGTGAACAAGTAATGATAATGATTCATGATTGCTACAATTGTCATTGTATTTGTCATTTTCATGGTATTAATCAACCTTTATTTAAAAAGCTTCTGTGAGTCTTCAAAAGAAGGAAATAATTAAAAGGGCACTAATTATGAGGGATACCGCATGCATGTCGATATATATATTGCACAATAATTAAAATTTGTAATTGATGTTTCTATTTTTAATCCCAACTTGTGGGAGGCAAAGCCTAAAAAGACGCTCGCAAAAAGTGTAGTATACTTAAAATTGCACTCCTTTTAAGTAAAGCTATGCACGGTTGGATAGAAAGATCAATGTTGTAGTAATTGTACCGAACGTGTAAGGATTTCATTAGCTTTTTGAATAGTACCAATAATGCTTAGCAATTATGTCCTAGACTCCTAGTCCGAATTAAGAAATTGAAAAGATAAAAGTAATCTAAGATAGCATATGTTAATGTGTATCTTTAAAAAAAATTGAAACCTACAAAATTAAAAAAATTAGGAAATTTTAGGAAAAAAATCAAAATATAATACTAGTAAAATCTTAGATTTATAAAATACTAGAATCGTATCATTAATTTTATATGGATAATAAGTTGAATATATTAAAGAACTAGAGTCTTTATTGAATATATGGTGTATGTTTCTTATGAATGCGTTTATGTACTACATAAGATATGCACTCCATGCTGCACGTTTTAAAACACTGGTTTGGGACCGACTAACTATCCCCAGCTCTCATCCCCCATTCATCTCCCAGTCAATAACTGTTTTTGTTGACTGCTAATTAAGAGGGGACCACAAATTTCAGCGCTAAAAGACAAAACAAAACATGTCATTATCGCGGCGAGTGCAAGTATTCATATATAATACATCAAGTATTCATATCTAACATATTAAGTATTCAAAAAAAAAACTGGACACATTAGTCACCCATCTTTTACACGTTTTTAGAGGTGAATTTTTTTCTCCGTTCACTCTAATCAATATTTCTGACAATCTGGTAGGAATTTTGCAAATATAAAACCACGAACGTTTTCTACACAATTTTCTCTTTCAAATGAGATCCATGATGACATACTTTCGAGTTATCCGTTGCACAAGTATTAATACCTTGTCATTTAAGTATTCATACATCATCGAACAAGTATTCATACCTAATTAGTATTTCACAAATAAAAAACTGGACACATAATTCACTCATTTTTTACCGATTGAAATTTCGTTACCGCTCAATTACTGGAAGTGTCCAGTACACTATATCTTAGGTATGAATACTTGTTCGACGAGGTATGAATACTTGCTTGACGTGGTATGAATACTTGCATGACGAGATATAAATAATTTTACGAGGTATGAATACTTGTGCGACGGATAACTCAAAAGTATTTCATCATGGATCTCATTTGAAAGAGAAAATTGCGTAGAAAACGTTTGTGATTTTAGATTCGCAAAATTCTTCACAAATTGTAAGAAATATTAGTTAGAGTGAACGGGGAAAAAAAAAAACCACCTCTAAAAACGTGTAAAAGATAGGTGAGTGATGTATCCAGTTTTTTTTTTAAATACTTGATATCTTAGATATGAATACTTAGTGTATTATATATGAATACTTGATGTATTATATATGAATACTTGCGCGCGTCAGTTATAAAAATTATCAAATACAAGCGGTCTCCCACGTAATTAATGATTGATACACGTTTTTTTTTGTCTTTTTGTACTTGAAGTTGTGGTCCCCTACATAATTAATGATTGGGGGATGAATGGGGGATAGGAGCCGGAGGAAAAAAATCTTTATCCTTTATCTTAATCTACGGAGAAACACAAATTCATTCTCGAGAATAGTATAAAAAAGATACTGTAGATATACCAGAGCTCTTTAAAAAGAAAATTGACACCAAATATTGTCATCCAAATTTTTTCATTTTCAAACACATTTTGCATGAAATTAAGTGGTTGATTTTTTTGTAAAATAAACAGACCAAAATAATATATATATATATATATATATATATATATAGAGAGAGAGAGAGAGAGAGAGAGAGAGAGAGAGAGAGATGGGCTATTGTGCTTTGCAAGTAAAGCGAACGTTTTACTTCGGACTCCTTTTCGGATTTTCAAAGTCCAAACAGTTGATCCGAACCGTTCAAGTTGATATACATATATGAAATGTGCTTGCAGACCAAATTTTACATTTTTTGAATTTTTTTTACTATTTATTAAGCCACTTTGAAAATTGCTGATCCGGGTGAACAGTAAAAACAGTGCAACAAAATTATGGACCATGTGATCAGAAATTTTCAAAATGGCTTAATAAATAGTAAAAAAATTCCAAAATTTGTAAAATTTGGTCTGCAAACACATTTCAATATGTAGATCAACTTGAACGGTTCGGATCAACTGTTTGGACTGGAAATCTGAAAAGAAGCCCAAGTAAAACGTTCGTTTTACTTTGCAAAGCACAATAGTCCATCTCTCTCTCTCTCTATATACTTAAGATCTTGATCTCATACAAAAACAAAATCTCAAAAGATAAGAAGTACTTCAACTAAAAAAGATCAAGATAAACTATTTAAATTCGTTCCCTTGAAATCTACCATATTTTAAGTTAAATTGAAATTACCCTTACTCTCGAATATTTAACGCACCCCTCCACATAAGACGGGCTACTAAAAAAACTCGTAGTTCGTGATTCGATTGACTTCGATTCAAATTTTTTTTGCAATTAACTCGTTCGATTGAAATTCGGTTCGAATCTTAGTCAAACTCAAACTCAAACTGGGTATAGTTCGTTCGAAATTAGTTTGCGAACTATTTAGATTCAAATATCAAATTAACATGTACCGTTTAAATTAGAGCAACACCAATAGCTCAATGCAAAATCAAGGTTTCATTTCAAATAGGTACAAATAGGTACATGATATGATTAGATAAGATCCAATGCAATGTTTAGTTTAAACTATCCAATTTTCAAAAAATAGCTATGGGCGGTAGAGTTGTAAAAAAAAATTTGTAGTTCGTGATTCGATTGACTTTGATTCGAAAAATATTTCGCAATTAACCCGTTCGATTGAAGTTCGTTCTAAAACAAATCAAACTAATTCGGTTCAAATCTTATTCAAATTCAAATTCAAACTAGAGTAAATTTGATTTAGTTTGATTCATTTGCACCCCTATGGCCCGAGTTCGGATCCAGTGAAGTTATCCAATCTTTGGGTTTTGGATCGGAATCGTCCGATTCGAATCCGCGAAGTAAGCACACACATCCCGATGGCAAACTCGAATTCCGAGATAATCTCGAGCGACGAATTCGAATCGGGCGGTCTCAATCCAAAACCCAAAGATTGGGTTACTTTAGGGGATCCGGACCCCTATGGCCCTACGTACCAGTATCCTCTGCGGAGTCGTGCGGAGCTTTTAATCTGATTCGTTCGTTTTGATCGGACGGATCAGATCAGATGTTATCGGAAAAAAAAAATTTTGTTTTTTTGTTTTCAATTCAAGCAAGATTTAATCTGGTCCGTCCGATCAAAACGAACGGACCAGATTAAAAGCTCCGCACGACTCCGCAGGAGTTAACCCCGCAGAGAATACGAATTCATGGCGCTACCTCCACACGAGAACTTTTAATATATCTCTGCTTGATAAAAAAAGAAAGAGTCATTTCATCTTTCAGGTACGGTCCAGAGTTTAATAACCAATTACGGTGTGTGAAAATGCGATCCGGACCCCTCGACATAAAAGTTCAAAAAAAGAATAACGAAAAGGAAAACAAAAGTATGGGCTATGTCGCATAAAATAAGAGATCCGGATCAGCTCAATGCCTCAATCTAACATCATTCGGATCCCTATAGTAACCCAAATTTTGTGTTTGGATCCAGACCGTCCGATAAATTTTGCCACAAAATTAAAGGATACTGTGCATTACACCTCGGACCGGAATAGCCCGGATCTTGATCGTACGGCCTGAATGCAAACTCAGAATTTGGATTACTTGAGGGGATCCGGACCTCTAAGATGAGCCCACAGACCCACCGTCCTGGAAAATAAAATAACCGGTATTCGCTGAGATGCAAGATCTGTTATAAGAGATAGGTGTAGGTCCGATGGGCATCGGACCTACATTTAGGTTCAATTAGCTCTAGCACCGTACGATTAGCATCAAGATCTTTGCGCACGAAAATTGATACATATTTGCACGTATTTTGATGCGAAGCACACGAATCTTGATGAGATCGAATGGTCATCACACCCATCGAACCAAGGTAGGTCCGATGGGCATCGGACCTACTCTGCTTCCCTGTTATAAACATGTAGAAAAATAATGCAGAGATTGTCAGAATACAACAAAAAATATAAAGATGCAATAATAAATTCATAAATTATTTGAGAAGTTTCAAAAAACAAGACCTCACGTCACATGGTCAACACCAAATCATTTAACTTCTCGCGAGTCGCAACTATTTCAGATCCTTTTTCAGGTTTTAAACTCCAATGCACAAGGATCCGTATCCTCTGCATTAACTCAAAAGAGAATCTTTTGAGTTAATGAATTTCAACCGTGTGATTTTAAACGGAGCCAATCCAGCTCGTGTCTATAATATAGAGGTCCTTTAATATTAGTGCACATCTAGTTCACACGAATCTTAAAACAAATTGGACAGTCCAGATCCATTAACTCAAAAGATTCTCTTTTGAGTTAATGCAGAGGATATAAATTCAATGCACAAGTGTTTCACTTTTCATCTCAGTTGTGTCACCATCAAAATCTACGGATATTTACGAAGGGGAGAATACGCGACAAATAGTACTGCCACGTTGTCTACTGTTTAATTTTCGTAGATGCTTGTGAGTTGGTGCCTTTCCCTTGAGGCAAGAGATAAAAGCGAAGTTCACGTCCTTGGTCGGGGAAGTAATCCCTGGACCCGGACTATGTAGACCTTAGTTCAGAGTATCATTTGGAATCAGATTTGGCTGGACTGAGGTTTCATGTGCGCTTGAACCGTCAGGCATGTCAATATTTTTTTTAGTAGACGTGAATAAGAATACCACTCGGTCAAAGAATGAAATGAATATCACTTCATGCAACGTTGAGCCCTTAAAAGAATGAAATGAATATCAAAATCATTTAATTTACTTCTGATATTAGGGCTTAGTCAAAAAAAATTATCAGAAGTAAAAAAATTTACAGATACAACTATCTATTGTATCTTATCTGTTGCATCTGTAAATTGTTCAGAAAAACATTAAAAAAAAAAAATTCAAAAATGAATAACAACCCGATCATACATGAATATAAATTGATATACTCCTAATTTAATGTGGCTCCACCCATGTTTGATACATACTGAGTTTTGAACATGTAATTCTCGAACAATACTCAACTTCTAAACATAATGTGATTTTTTATTAGTTCTAAATTTATAATATGTCATTTTATTTATTTTCACTTGCATTTTTGACATAATGATGTCATGATGTACATTTTTAATACCTGCGTGTCCTACATTTTGAAGGATGGATTTATGGAGCCTATCAGAGGGATTAAAGTTTAGACTAAATAATATCCTACATAAACGTTGCATGTACACGCGATATGTATTCTTCTCGTTTGAAATTATTGTTATTACATATTTACATTTTCTGACTTTTTTAACGCCTTTTCCCTTTCTTTTCTTTGAAGTACTTTTATCAATAAAGGTGAGAATTGTTCTATCAAAAATAATTTAGAAATTTAGAAATTAATATTTAAAATATAATATATATAATGTATTGTGCGTGTATATGTATGTGTCTCTATATATAACAATTTACAAACATAAGAAATGATATAAATTATATGAAAGTTTTGTTGTCTATATAATAACTTGAAATTTTCAACGATCTATATATTTATCATAATTTGAAGAAATATTAAATAACACTTAAATTATATGTATTTTGATACATAACAAATTTATTAGGTGACCGACTTATCTAGTTATTTCTATTTAGCAAATATTTTTAACTCGATTTGACAATTATTGTTAAAATTATTACCAAATTATTTCAAATTTAATGAACTTTAATATTTTCTAAGTATGTTATGGTGTGAGAGATGAGTTGTGTTGAGCTAAGTCATTGCTTAAGCACAATTGGGGTTGTTCGGCAACACATGATTAAGAGCTTAAGGAGCTCTAAGGAACTAATGTTTGGTCGTCTTAATATGTGATAAAAATTAAGGAAGCTAAGAAAGGAGTATAGGTGTCTTTAAGGTCCGTGCAGAGAATTAAAAATCTAGGCAAAAGGAGACTAAAGAAGGTGATCTTATTCTGCACTAAAAAACCGGTATTCAGCAATATTAAACGATTAAGAAAGCTAAAGGAAGAGGATTAGATCTTAAGGAGACTTAATTCCTTATCGCCGAACAACTCAGGTATAAAATATCTTCGGAATTGAAAGCTATATATATTAGTATATTACACACTTGTATTTTATTTATGTACCTTTTCTAATAGGAATCAAGATTAAACTACCATGATAATACTATTATATGACTCTCGCATATATCCAAAATTAACCGATATGCATTAGATAATGTTTTTTTAATATACACGTTCGCATCAAATTAAATGATTCGTGAGACACCATCATCATATTCTTTTTACTGTCAAAAATATAAAGTTTGAAATTTTACATGTTATCATGCATTATTATGTTCACTCAATTTAACATTTTGACATCCAAAAACTACGAAGGTAACTTTTCTTTTTTATAATTGAACTATATGATTTGCGCTGTCCGTACTTTCTAAAATTTACTATATATTTTCTATAAAAAAATCAAATATTCCGAATGAAGTCATAGTTTGGTTAAATTATTTATGCAAAAAGCCATTAGTGCAAAATTTTGGTCAAATCCAGAAGCTGGTTGGAGGATAAAAGAAAATCAGTGACCCGTTTGACGTGTGATAAATAGTGGAGCCACGCTAGTAAAATTTAACAAATTTGATCCAAGACAGACAATCAAACAAAACAATCCCATATTAAATTGTTAACTCATCGGAAAACGGTTGAGTCAAATTTTGAATGCATAATATATTTTCCCTAATAACAAATAAACGATCGATTTGGTTATTTCCGGATTTAGTTTTAATTTTGAAACAATACATGCCAAAACTATACATATAGTTGTAAAAGTCATATCTTATAAAATACCTGCAGTTACGCCTAACAATCTATTCGCATGGTTCGGTTCACAAAACAGTGTCCAGGAAGCACCTTCAAAATAGAAAGAGAGAGAGAGATGGAGAGAGAGAGAGAGCGACAGGAATCTTAAATTGAGTCTTCCACTCCTTGCCATCATCTCCACTTTGGAATATGAGAGAAAGAGAGATGGAGCGAACAAATGGAGTTGTTCTCGGATCTTGAAATAGGTTTCAAATAGAGAAATCTGGGTTGAGAAATCTAGAAGGAAAGAGAAATTCTGTTCCGTAATTTATTGCTTCTTCTATTGGGATCTTTGAAGTTACTCTAAGAAAGGCAAAGGCAAAGAGATTTATCTGGGAAGTTTTGCGGAGTTCTATTTAACAAAGCTCAGATCTTTGTTGGTTTTGGAGAGGTTGGTATCTTAAATTTATTGAAAAATGTCGAACTTTATATATGAATTTTTGTTTAAGTAAAAGTGTCTGATTTGTTGCTTCTGACTTAAAATAGAGAAGCAATGCTAGTGGGGAAGGAGAAGAAGGATGGGAAGTAGAGCGCTCCTTCGAGTGATCTGCATTCCTCGAATTTCCTCTTTTAGAGATACTTCTGAGTGTGGTTTGCAAATTGGCTAGATTTGGGAATTAATTGGCTGATTTGAAGAAATTCCTCCTCAAATTTGCCATTTAAAGAGCATTCAAACCCTTCTACGCTTTTCCAAATTATCTTTCCAAACCAATTTTGATGGGGACCGGAAGTTAGCTATTTCTAGCTTTTCTTCAATCCGGGGAAGTGAGGTGTAAATTAGAGAGAGCGAGTGAGACAAAGAGAGAAATAGAGAGAGAGAGAGAGAGAGATGTCACTAAAGAGTTTCGTAAGAGAGCTAAAGGAGATGAAAGAAGGCATGGGCAACACATCTAAGAGAGGCGAGGGAAGGGCCGGTCACAGCCGTGTGGCTAGCCAAACCGTGTGGCCGAATGCGTGGCATCGGCCCAATCAGTACCAAGAGGAGATAGAACAGACTGGAAGGTGGGCCCACCTACCATCTGAGCTGCTTTTGGACATAGTGCAGAGGGTGGAGGATAGTGAGGTGGCATGGCCTGAAAGGAGAAACGTGGTAGCCTGTGCGGCTGTTTGCCGGTCATGGAGGTGTGCCACCAAGGAGGCCATTAAGACGCTCCAGCAATGCGCCCGATTCACTTTTCCTGTGTCTCTTAAGCAGGTTTCATCTCTCTCTCTCCCCCCCCCCCCCCCCCCCCCCCCCCCTTCTCAAAACACACAAGAAAACAGAAAAGCAGAAGACATAAGAGTGTTGAACTAAAGAATACAAGTTTTGTGTGTAAAACATTTGCTTTGCAACTAAAGTTATTTAGTTTTGAAATATATTTGCTTTTGCCAGACATAGTTTGGGAATAAAAATGGAATGTTTGCTTGTTTTGGCCTTTTGGGTGTTTCGAGCAAAGTATATGAAGTAAAAAAACAAAAAAAAAGTTGTTTTTCTTCTCCTTTTTAATCCTTGGAGGCTATAATGTGGTTTGTTCAAATTGGAACTTGGAATTAGCAATTCTTTTATTTTTGTGATGTGGTCGGAATTGTATCTGAGAATCAATGATTCATGTCCCGTATTCCTATCAGTTCAATGTAAAGCCATCCAGTTCATTTAAATTGATTAGTATAGCAATTTCTTTATTTCGGTGATAAGGACATCGAAATTGGGTATCTGCAATTCATGTGCTATATTTTTATCATCAATTGGGCAAGAAGAAGGCCAATTTAGGAACTTTGTCTGGTTTTGGTCTACTTCCCATCTCCATCATTGGTCGAGTGTATCTTTTACTAATCCTCAGAATGTAATATCCAACATCAGCCTGTATGCTTAGTTATGTTTTGTCTTATTTTTGCATGTCAGAATTTAACATAAATGCCATTTTGTTTTCTAAATCTAGCCGGCACCTCGTGACCATCCAATACAATGCTTTGTCAGAAGAGATCGTGCCTCCTCGACCTTTCGTCTGTATCTCGGCTTGAGTCCTTGTTAGTCTCTCTCTATCTCCCCCCCCTCCAATCCTTCCTCCTGGCAAATTGAACTAAAATAATAAACTAAACATGCATTTATCAATTACTTTTTTATTTCTCAGCATTACACGGCGAGAACGACAAGCTATTGATGGCAGCTAGAAAGGTGCGGCGTGCAACTGGTTCCGATTTTGTCATTTCGCTGGCATCTGATGATTTTTCTCGCAATAGCAATACTTACGTTGGCAAGCTCAGGTATGCCTTGCATGCCTTACAAAGCAAACATGCATTGAGAACAACATGTTGATTTCTATTTATTTGTTTATATGCCTGTTTATGTTTAGTTAGTTTGGTACTCTTTGGTTTTGTTAGGACTTAATGCCAAACTACCTATCTCCAAATAAGTTTTATCAGTTAAATTTACAAAGGCAAATACTAAATCTGGAAGGATGACTGCCAAAAACTGTTTTGCAATTTTGGACATCTGGAGTTACAATTAGGTTTTGGCGATATGAGGCTGAGACCAAAGTAGTTTCTATATAAAATTGGAATATCTGATAGGGTCATGGTAAGCTGAAATTGAAAGTAAAACTTAAGAACAAAATCATACTAGCATCCACCTAGAGGTGACAATCGGGCTGGTCGGGTTGGATTGGAGTCGGGCGACTTTAAACCATTGTTGGGTTTCGGGTTGTCTTGGGCATGTTGGCATGGGATTCAGTTTGCCGAGTTTTGAATCATCTTGGGTTTCATGTCGACTCAGGTTTGGTCGGTTTCAGCTCTGGGTCGGGTGGGGCCTTTGGGTCGGGTCAAGCTTTGCCACCTGTACAGTCCACCCATGCTGCAAACTTCAACTTAAAAGTATAGAGTAGAACTAGGGTGGTCTTAAGCTTGGGAAGCCCTTTGGTAAGCTTAATTCCAAAACCTATTGGATTGACTTCAAACGACGAATCAAACAGTTGAAACCGATGTACTTCACGAGTGATGCATTTACATGTCAAATTTATAAATTTTCAAATTAATTTAGTTTAGAGTCGAGTGGTAAAAAAATGAACTTATAATTAACTTGAAAACCTTCTATTTTGTACCGCTTGACTTTCTACTAAATTAATTCGAAAGTTTATAAATTTGACATGTAAATGCATCACTCATGAAGTAGATCTGTTTCAATGATTTGGAATTGTCATTCGAAGTCGTTCCGATAGGTTTTGGAGTTAAGCTCACCAAAGAATTGGTGACCTTAAGAACACCCTAGTTCTATTCAAAAGTATAAATATATAGAACCTTTCAATAAGAGAAATAATAGTTGATTAACTACTAACATGATACTTAATTAACTCAATTCATTTAAGTCTTAATTTGAAAGAGTGTGTTTGGCATCATATATTCATTTTGTTATTTCCCCTACACAATAAATAGTATGTTATAGTTTATTTCTTTCAATTTTTCTAAAATGCTATTTTTGTTTTTAAAATTAAGAATAAACTTCCCTTCAATACCTTTTAGTGAAATCATTAATATCATACGTTAACTAAATGTAAAAGATCAGAACCATTAGCAATCATGTAATCAGTATCTGTTTGTTTCATGCCTTTTTTTTTAAATCTTTGTTGCGTTCCTTGCTGGTAGAGCCTAGGATTTCTGGTGGTACATGCTCCTGGCAGTTGATTTTCTTGTGTTCTTTAGGATGTGTATTCACCCCTTGGGAAATTGATATGAGTATAGGGTGCTACATGGTCCCTAGTGGAAATTTCTTTTATTTTTATAATTAGGTTGCTTGTTCTGTACTATATTGGTCTTATAACTTATAAGAGAGTGCTGGTGTGAATTACCACGCTGACCAGCTATTTGTGGATCATTTTTTTTGTTCTCTATGAGTTCAACAAAATATCCTCAGATTAAAATAATATTAATTTTTGTTCCAGAAAGCACTGCATAGGAACATTGATTCGTTATAAGAGGCAGTGCTGGTGTTAATTACCTCCCGACCAGCTATTTGTGGATCAATTTTTTTGTGCTCTCCTATGAGTTCTACAAAATATCCTCAGATAAAAAAATTATTAATGTCTGCTTCAGAAATTACAGCATAGGAACATTGATTCATTGAATTTTAAGAAAAATTATAGCCTAATTTTAGTAAATTTGAGAATAAAATCCTGAAAACCAAGCATTGGTGCAATAATGTTCTAAGCTTTGCTCCCCCCCTAAAATAACAGGATTATCCCAATTTAGGAAAGACATCAACAATAATTAGAATATTATGTAGTCAAATTAGTTAACCTACAAAAACAAAGTAATCCTAGAGAGAGAGAGAGAGAGAGACAGCAGCAGTGCAAGTGCAATTTGTTTTGGGTGGAGGACGGTACAAGGTTCAGAGGTCTAGAAGTGGTTGGAGGCAAAATGCAAATTGAAATTTCTAAACATTCATGATTCAAATAGTCAAAGCTAAAAGGAAGTTTAATGTTATTATAGGCTAATGCCAAGCAGACCCTATGTAAGCGTTATGAGCTATTAGAGGTTGAACCGAACTTATCCTAGAGAAGGACATATGATAAATTGATAATGCAAGTAAGAACTGGATGAATTATGCTTGACAAACTAATAAAGCAAACAAGAAACCAACAAAATCACAATGCACTCATTTCAGTTTTATTTTCTTTCTTGTTAGGTTCAGTCGATTTATAAACTTCAGCGAACTTAAACCAACTTTTCTTGCTAATGGGCCAAAATTAAGGCTAGTATGCATTTTTCAATTCATGATCTCTTTCATATCAGTACTATCAATGTTTGTACTTGTTATCATAGCAATTCATCTTATTTCTATATTAGGTCCAATTTTCTGGGGACGAAATTCACCATCTTTGACAGCCAGCCTCCATCTGATGCAGTGGTCCCTCCTACCAGCCGTATTACCCGGAACCGCATCAACTCCAAGCAAGTCTCACCCAGACTCCCTGCTGGAAATTATGAAATTGCCACAATATCATATGAGCTAAACATGCTCCGTACACGTGGTCCACGGAGGATGCTTTGCACCATGCACCATGTTCCCCTCTCCTCCCTCCAAACGGATGGCATGGCCCCAACTCCCATTGAGATGGTCCATGCCAAAAATCTGCTTGAAGAACAATTCACCAACATGAACTTATCACAAGGCAAAGGAACAACAACAGTACATGGACCTGATGCAAACAACAATGGTGAGCCACTAGTCTTGAAAAACAAGGCTCCTAGGTGGCATGAGCAGCTGCAGTGTTGGTGTTTGAATTTTCGGGGACGTGTAACGGTGGCTTCGGTGAAGAATTTTCAATTGGTGGCTGCACCAGGAGCTGCTGATCTATCGACTCAAGTACCACCAGCTGAGCTGGAGAAGGTGATATTGCAATTTGGCAAGATAGGGAAGGACATTTTTACAATGGATTATCGCTACCCTCTGTCAGCATTTCAGGCATTTGCAATTTGTCTGACAAGCTTTGACACAAAGCCAGCTTGTGAGTGAGTTGATTTAGGGTTTGTCAGTTCGACCTAATGTTTTTGTAAATAAGGAAAGTTGGGTTGGAGGTGGCAAATGGATCTTTCTTTTATTCTAGTTTAATTGAGGGATGTAGCAAAAGTTAAGGGGCTTAAATTGAGGTTGTATGCATGTTAAGCACTTTTTGTTGTGTTATTACTGCAATGTGTTATTTAGAAAGTGCAACCTATGTACTAAATTAAAATTGCTTTTTTTCTGGAATCAATTGAGCAAGTGTTGCGTAGTCATTAAATTTATATATTGCTCTTTGTATGCCATCAATTTTATGTCTTTGGTAGGAATGAGTTGGTCATCGCGCTTGTTTAATTTCGTGGATTTATATTTTGAGAAAAAAATTGCTCTAAGACGCCACTTTTTAATCACGTCATCAATTCTGTGTAAGAATAAACACCATTTGAATTGTAATTTTAACTCAGCCCAGCTGGAGTTCTGAAATGATTGTATGTTTGTTTGATAGCACTCATGGTGCTGCATATCTTCTTGGATTATTTGTAAATAGCTTGGACTGGATTACAATAAAATTAATGAGTAATTATTTTTCCCCTCCAAAAAATCGTCCAGATTTCGTCTAGCAAAGGTTCATTATTTTTTCCCTGGAAAAAGAGCGGACTCTGTATATTTTGAAGAGTAAATACTGCACAAATTTAAATTATAAAAAATAACCTTGTACTAGATAAGAGATAGAGGACATTTTGTGCAGCTGAATTATAAAATTAATTAACCTTGTGGGTTGAATGACAAAAATGGATCGGAAATACAATGCTAAAAATTGACAGGCTAATTATACCCTTTAAATAACCCAATACTAGCATTATTTACATTTAAAACATTGTTCTGATCCGCTTTTGATATGGGTTAATTTCTAACGTACCCATTTAACTTCTTAAATTGCTAAGATTTTCATCTCTTTTTAAAAACTAGACAGTGGCTGTCTAGTGAAAGAAAAGAAGAAAAAAATTACAAGCAACACATCCTAATACATCATGAACTACGCTATTTTAGAAATAAAGTTGCCAGTATCTAACCATGCAAACTCCACAACACTCCCTCTTGTACCGTATGCTCTGCTAGGCTGCGATGATTTGGTTTCTTTCCTTCGAACACCCATTTGTTTCTTTGCTTCCAAAGGTTCCAGCATGTAGATGCAAAAAAGGAACTCCCATTTGTTTCTTTGGGCTACCAAGATTACTGACCGGTTCAATATTGGCTCATGAAATGATGCATGCATGGCTCCGTCTTAAGGGTGATATGTCTTTTTAACATTATTATTTTCTGTTTTATTACCCACAAATCTCCCATTCCTAGCAGAGCAGATACCATAATTCTGTATATTATGACTCCATTTTATATACATTGGACAACCCTGTAGAGTAGTACTTCATTTTTTTAATACTTTATTGTTTGTATTATTTCTCGAGTCTGGCTAGCATCCTAACATTAGAATTTCAGTGAAAGTCCTAACGGCTCAAAACCTATCGAATCAGCTTCAAATGAAGAATCTAAACCGATCTCCTTTATAAGAGCTTCATTTACATATAAAATTCATAAATTTTCGAATTCATTAGGTATCAAGTCAAGCGGTAAAAAAATGATGAAAAATCGAAGGTTTTCAGTAAGATTTTCATCAAACATCATATAATATCTTACATCTCAATTAAAATTTAACATTTTTTTCTATACACTTTCTTTTATTTAAGCTATTGTTAATCTGTTATGAAGTATTGAATTTACCTTTTTATCCTTTCTTAAAAATGGAGATGTCCATTTTATTTTATTACAGCACAGAACAAGAACAGGGAGACTGGGACTCTTTATCCTCCTTTTATCTCTTCTTTTTATCGTTTTACTGATTTATCTCTACTTTTCTTCCATTTAGTTTGAATTTAATGTTAATTTTAGGTACAAGTAAATTTAATTTCTGTCGTGGCATACTTTCTGGCCCATGTCCTGTAAATTGTTCTTGGAAAGAATAACAAGATGCCAGTTAGGCAGTTACCCTCTGAAATCACATTTATTTCAATTCTCTTATACTCTCATTTGTAGTGTGAACGAATATTGTTTCCATAATTGCAAAGCTGCAGCTGTTATTACTGTCACTGGCAAAGGTCGTTTCAACCTAAAACCTTTTTGTTACTTATAAATTAGCTATGATCTCTGGATATTTCTTTTCTACAGGATCATGCATGCAGGGGTGGATCTAGTAAAAGAGAATGAGGTAAATTTACCCCATTCATTTTTAAATTTCCATGCTTAGACGTGATTTTGCTATATAGGTTAGAGCAAAATGCTATACATACTGTAAAATTAACCTCCATATTTTTCGTAAATTTTTTATATGATTAACCCATAACTTGAAAGTCTGGTTTCTCCCTATGGATACGTAATGTTTCTAGCAGGGTAAATTACACCAAAGGTCGAGATGTATCACCCGATTCCAAATTTCATTCGTTATATTTAAGAACTTACAGGTCCATTTCAGTGAAAAGTGCTCAACTTGTAGAACCATCGCCCTTTTCAGTACATTTGAATCTAAAATAAATGTCCTAATCAATGCTGACACTAAAGGATGAATTACTATCAAAATTATACCCTGAACAAAAATGAAATTTTTCAGGCCAACCCTGACTATGATTTTGCCTGTTTGTCTAACTGATACAAATTAAATACTCTGTGCCAGATGGTTAACTTTTAAGAGTTTAAGACAAAAGCACCCGTATTTTTTCTGACTTTATGTTTTCATCTTTTTTACTCAGTACATAATCTGTCCCTAAAGATGCAGGAGAACAATCTGTGCTGTAGACGATGTTCATCTAATGATATGCTCTGTATTTCTATTGTTATAGCTTATCCAGTTTTTATTAGAACTAGATTTGTCTCCTTTTAATCATTGGCGTGTTACTGAGCTGTTTGTAATTATGTACAAGTTTGTAACATTTTTGTTCTTTTCGCAGAAAGATGGCTTATGTTTTTATATATTACAAAATTTATAAATCCAATGCGCAAGCTTGTTAATAAAATCGACAAGGCATATTACCATTAAAAGGTCGAATGCGTTCATAATTACTATTGGTGTAAACTTTTGAGAAGAATAGATGAAACTGGCAAGAAAATTTTCACTTTTTTGCTGAAAAGGTAAGTAACAAAAATTAGAACGAAATATACATAGAACACGACGATAGTGTGACAAATTGGCTGCCGGCTTTGACTAAAGAATGAATTTGATTGATATGTATTTTACGAAGTTGGCTAATTAGTCTCTGATAGTCTTCATCTAGTCTAACATCCTTGATTATTGGATGAGATTTTGAGCTAACAATATACCTGTAAGTCATTTAGATAAAATGTCAATTTTTTATGTTATAATTAAAATAAAAAAAATTATTTATAATGTAAATGATGCTACATTTTATTGTTTGTTCTTACCTTGTAACTATTAAAAAGGAAAGCCGAGAGTTCTTGCTTGCTGTGAGTCAATGCAGTAGAGATTTTGTTGCCCAATATCCCAATTAGAAGAAGAATAGTTGACCTAGAAAACAGGAATTCATGAAATTAATTAGTGAGATGCTATGCAAGTAGTTGAGAGTAGTTGCATCTCATTTCTTTTTTGTTAGGTGAGTACTTACACTGTGATACTGATCCCCAAGTGTATCAGAGGCTGATACTTGTTCGGGCATAGACCCATTAAAAGCAGGGTTCGGGTTTTCAATAGGCATTTCTAAACCATAACAAGCAGCTGGTCGTTGTAACAGGTTGAATTGAAGGAAACTTGGATCCAATTGATTATTCAGTACATTACTCATAGGAAGACAACCAGCATTGCTTGGGATCATCTGACAAACAGAAACAATTTACAGTGAGTTTTTCAATTTTAGACCCTGAAAAGTGCAAATTCCTATTTGGTCCTTGAGCTTTTGAAAATTTACCTGTCTATTGATGAAGTCATCAATGTCAAAATCCACCGTTGGATTGACAGCAGTAAGCTTCATTGACAGAAACTGTATATAAAAATAAATATTGGTAAGTTTACAAATATACAAATTTTTGTCAGAAATAACAGAAATTGTTGAGAGAATTTAGATAGATAAATTAATTAGTTAGGCATATATACCTCAACTTGTCTCTGTAGGGACTGGACATAGTTAATGATTTCATCCAGCATACCGGCCTTGCCAGTGACTTTATTGCAACCTGGTACCAGTTCTTGGAGGTACCTCATCCTCTCGCTTATCCTCTCTCTCCTCACCTATACCACAATTCCCATTCCATCTACTTAATCAAAATACTCTACTATTTCCAAATTTCCAAAAAAGAAAAAACAGAGGTAGTATATGATCTCATTTTGCATTATTTTTTTTTATTATAGGGTCTGGTACATTCCAGCATCTTTTAGATATTATTCTCGAGAATTGAACCTGTGTCTCCCCAAAGAGAGACGGGGGCTCATGCCACTGCAATAAGCCCACAGTTCTAATCACTTTGCATTATCTTTATCACTTATCTAGGGCTTGAAATTATTGGCCAACTTTTTTTGGTAGAAATGCAAGTACAATGCAAAAGGTTCCTTCAAATAAGGTATAATGCAAAAGCATTGCTATTATAACCGGTACGACTAATGGGGGCATTAATTGCTGAAGAAGTATGAGGCAATTATGATTCAATTATTTGTTTCAAAAGGATTTTCTTTTCTTTTTTCTGGGTTTGAGAGAGAAAGATCATATACCCTTTCAGCCAAGCTATGGCTATCAGTGGCCTGGCCTCGTCGAGCCCTGACATGAATGTAATCAGGCTTCGCCGTAACTGACGATGTCTCCGATTCCTTCGTGTTATCTTTCGAGTCATCGTCAGTTATTTCTTTCTTATTCTTTCCCTTTCGATTTCCTTCTTTTATACTCGCATTCCTCTCATGACTGTCATTGCGAGAAACTTGTTTCATTTTCTTACTCGAACCGCCTCCTTCCTCTATAATAGCGCTGTTCTCAGCCTAAACAAAGAGAAAAAAAATTATGAAAACACATTAATCATGATAAATAGTTAAATACCTTAAAACTCATCATCTTCACATTAATGGTTTGAATATATTATTGTTACCTTTAAACTTGCATTGCTCTCGCCTTTTCTTTTCTTGATGTTTTCTGTGATCAAACTTGTCGAGCTAACCATGCTAAAATCTGGCCAACCATTAATAAGATTATTTATGGGGTCATAAACTTGGCCACTGGCAATGCTACTTTTCTCGTCGACGATCGGTTTAAATGCGAGAAATGGAGAGAAGTTGGAGTTGTATGCTGATTGATTTAGATACTGCTTCTGGTGCTGATTTAGATAAATCTTTTGCTTTTCCAAGATGGAGAGATCGGATGGTGTTGGCGATGAAGGATCTGTGCATGGTGCCATTATTTATCTTTTCTCTTCTCTGTTGGATATGTGAAATGAGATAATAGGAGAAAGAGGAAACCAATAGACTTACTATTTTTATTATACTATTATTTTGAACTTGGATTGATAACAGAAACAAGTTTTGTGATGGTTTAGGTTTACTCTTTTTTAAATGTATTTTGTTGAGGAGAGTTATATATAGGATAAAGCTAAAGACGGGGATAAGAATTGAAATGAGATGAGAGAGAGAGGGAGAGTTTGACAGATAGTCCTATCCAGTGGGTTCTTTGAAATGGAGACTCTCTCCTAATCATTCTGCATGGGACCCACACTAACATGAGTGCCACGTGGGAGTGTTCTTAGAGTAAAAATTATTGGATAATGTTAGAACTTCCTGCTTTAAGCAATGAAAAAACATTTAATGGTGTTGGTTTCTTCTTTTAGTTAAGAAAAATAAGGGTATATTCAGATTTTAGTTTTCAAATTTTTTAATTTTTTTAATATTTGAATTTTTATTTACACAAAACTTTAAAAAAATCAATTAGTCCATTCACTTTTGGAAAGGTACTGAGTTATTTTTTTCAACAGACTTTTCTGCTAATGTGGATTAATTTTATAGAGTAGAACTAGGGTGTTCCTAAGTTCATCGAGCCCCTTTGTGAACTCTAAATTCTTTGGAATTGGCTTCAAACGACGAATTCAAACCGTTGAAATCTTTCTACCTTACAAGTGATGCATCTACATACGAAAATTTTAAAATTTTAAATTAATTTAGTATAAAGTCAAGTGGTCAAAATTAGAAGGTATATAAATTAATTTTAATGCATTCATTTTTTGGGTTTTTTTTTACCACTTGACTCTATACAAAATTAATTTAAAATTTAAAATTTAAAATCTTTTACATTTCGTAAGATAGAAAGATTGTAACAGTTTGAATTTGTCGTTTAAAGCCAATCAGATGAATTTTAAAATTGAGCTCACAAAAGGACTTGGTGAACTCAGGAACACCCTAGTTCTACTGAATTTTATATGCTATCACTGATTTGCGGTTTATCACATTGATATAAATAAAATTTAAATGATATTTTCATCGAGTCCAACCCACTTTAATAAAAATATTTAGCCTTCAATCGTCAACACTATTTTTTTCGTCAAGCCGTATACTTAAATCTCTTTTGTGAAATAAATGTGGACCAATTAGATTTCTTTTAAAAATTTTAAGAATCAAAATAATACAAATAAAAGTTTAAGGACCAGCTTAGTTCTTTTAAAAGTTTAATTAGGAAGAGAAGGTAGACAAAAAAAGTGGGAGTAACATATTTCTTATACTTATATTGTTTGTGCTCGACCATAGAAATTTTGTTCTTAAGACAAAATATCACACTAGATTTTCATGATTTGTTGTACCAAAAACAAAAAATTTAGAAAGAGGATGGAAATTCAGAAATTGAGTTGAAGATAACTTTAAAAAAAAAAAAATTCCCATTTCATGTCAAATTTTGGTAATAATGTATGATAGAATAATTTAAAGGAAGAAAATAATCACTAAGAGAAAAATGATTAAAAAATAGAAAGGAAATAAATATCAAGCATATTTATAATACAAGATTAAAAAAATACCTTTTTTTTTTTTCAAAAGGATCATATATATATGATCTTCCACAAAATATAAAAATTAGATATCCGAAATAGTTTGTTAATACTTCCCTTAATTTTATTTTAACTTTATGTTTGTTTTTTTCTTACATTTTCTATTATCACTATATTTCGAAATAGAAGTGTAGATCTTTTGCTTAACACCAAGAGTACGACATTATTAATTTATCTACATGGTCGGAGGTGCCATAAAATTAACAATGATATTACACTGATTTGAATAATTCTTAAATGTTATACTGATTACCGAAAGCAACTTCAGTGATTAGAAAATTCTTTTTTAGAATAAGATCAAAATCAAATTAAAGTGCAGAATCAAAATTTCAAATCTAACATTTTATGAGGGGATGAATTATATATATATATAGAGAGAGAGAGAGAATGGCTAATATCAAAACGTTTGTTCCTGGGCTCAGGAACAAACGGTTCCGTTCTCCAATTTTCGAAGTTCAAACAACAAATCCAAACCGTTAGATGTTCAATCTATATTAAAATGTGCTTGGAGACCAAATTTTACATTTTTTGGAATTTTTTTACTATTTATTAAGCTAGTTTGAAAACCGCTGTTTTTATGAAATTTCTGCAGCATTGAAAAACAGCGGTTTTCAAACTAGCTTAATAAATAGTAAAAAAATTCCAAAAAATGTAAAATTTGGTCTCCAAGCACATTTTAATATAGATTGAACATCTAACGTTTGGATTTGTTGTTTGAACTTCGGAAATTGGAGAACGGAACCGTTTGTTCCTGAGTTCAGGAACAAACGTTTTGATATTAGCCATTCTCGATATATATATAGAGTCCGACTAGGCTACTCCATGGAGTAAAACGACTTAGTACTCCACGCCATATCTTCATTTTCAAAGTTCAAATAGTCGATTCGAACCTTCCAATATGTTCTCCATATTGAAATGTGCTTGGAGACCAAATTTTACATTTTTTGGAATTTTTTTACTATTTATTAAGCCACTTTGAAAATCTGAAAATCCTTATGAACAGTAAAAAACAGTAAAAATTTCTGGACCGCCGGATCAGTGATTTTCAAAGTGGCTTAATAAATAGTAAAAAAATTCCAAAAAATGTAAAATTTGGTCTCCAAGCACATATCAATATGGAGAACAACTTGAGCGATTCGGATCGGTCGTTTGCATTTTCAAAATAAAAATAATGAGGCGTGGAGCACCAAGTCGTTTTACACCATGGCTTAGCTAAGCCCAGCACTATATATATATATATATATATATATATATATATGTATAATTATGAGTGAGGATATGGTACTTCGGCTAGTGTACTACGGCTCAATATGGTACTTTTTAAAATCCTAACAGTCGATCCGAACCGTTCAATGTGATATCCATATGAATATGTACTTGCAAACTAAATTTTATATTTTTTCGAATTTTTTTACTATTTTTTTAGATAGGTAGAATTTTCAGTGTTTTATACAAATTCTGGACCATCAAAATTCTACCTATCTAAAAAAATAGTAAAAAATTTGAAAAAATATAAAATTTAGTTTGCAAGTACATATTCATATAGATATCACATTGAACGGTTCAGATCGACTGTTAGGATTTTAAAAAGTACCATATTGAGCCGTAGTACACTAGCCGAAGTACCATAGCCTCACTCTATAATTATTAAAAATATAAAGATGGTTAAGTACTCTTGGCTTGACTTTAGATCTGTCTCTCTCATAGTAATGTCTTAAATAAAATAGATGTAGTTTATATATATATAGAGAGAGAGGGGGGGGGGCTAATATCAAAACGTTTGTTTCTAGACTCAGGAACAAATGATTCCGTTCTCTAATTTTCAAAGTTCAAACAACAAATCAAAACCGTTAGATGTTCAATCTATATTAAAATGTGCTTCGAGACCAAATTTTACATTTTTTGAAATTTTTTTACTATTTATTAAACTGGTTTGAAAATTGTTATTTTTATGAAATTTCTGGAGCATTGAAAAACAGCGGTTTTCAATCCAGCTTAATAAATAGTAAAAAAATTCCAAAAAATTTAAAATTTGGTCTCCAAGCACATTTTAATATAGATTGAACATCTAACGGTTTGGATTTGTTGTTTGAACTTTGGAAATTAGAGAACGGAATCATTTGTTCCTGAGTCCAGGAACAAACGTTTTGATATTAGCCATTCTCTCTCTCTCTCTCTCTCTCTTTTTATATATATATATATATAGTAATGCTACGGTGCTTTGGGAAGTAAAGATGATGTTTTACTTCCCGCTCATATCTTCATTTTCAAAGTTCAAATAGTCAATCCGAACTTTTCAACACAATCTTCATATTGAAATGTGCTTGGAGACCAAATTTTATATTTTTTAGAAATTTTCTACTATTTTTTTTGAATTTTTGAAAATCAGTGTTTTTCTGAATTTTTTATTATTTTTTATTTAATGAAAAGCTGTGATTTTCAAAAATTCTAAAAAAATAGTAAAATTTTTCCAAAAAATATAAAATGTGGTCTCCAAGCATATATCAATATGAAGATTATGTTGAGATGTTCGGATCGACGATTTGAACTTTAAAAATAAAGATATGAGTGGGAAGTAAAACACCCTCTTTACTTCCCAAAGCACCGTAGTCTATCCCATATATATAAGAGGAGAGATCCATTTGCATTCTTTTTTTATGACAACGGATTACACTCTACATTTTCAAAGTTCAAACAGTCGATCCAAACCGTTCAACATGATGGATATATTAAAATGTGCTTGCAGATCAAATTTTATATTTTTTTGAATTTGTTTACTATTTATTAAGATGGGTACAAAAATTCAATGGTCTGAAAACAACAATTTTTTAAAATACTTAATAAATAGTAAAAAAATTCAAAAAAATGTAAAATTTGATCTGCAAACACATTTTAATATATCCATCATGTTGAATAGTTTGGATCGACTGTTTGGACTGAAAACTTTGAAAATGTAGAGTATAATCCGGTGTCACCAAAAAATAGTGTAAGTGGATCCCTCGTCATATATATGTGTGTGTGTGTGAAGAGGGATCGGATTACACCGTTTTTGGTGAGATCGAATCACATCGTCCATTTTTAAGGTTTTCAAAGTCTAAACAGTTGATCCAAACCGTTCAATATGATGGATATATTAAAATGTGCTTGCAGATCAAAAACATTTTTTTGAATTTTTTTACTATTTATTAAGTACTTTACAAAATCGTTGTTTTCAAACCATTGAATTTTTGTACCCATCTTAATAAATAGTAAAAAAATTCAAAAAAAAATGTAAAATTTGATCTGCAAACACATTTTAATATATCCATCATATTGAATGGTTTGAATCGATTCTTTGGACTTTGAAAATGGACGATATCATTCGATGTCACCAAAAAACAGTGTAATCCGATCCCTCCTCTATATATATATATATATATATATATATATATATATATATATATCTCCATTCCATTATTAAGCACGTTGGGTGTCCGATCCGCCAACGACTACGATTGAAAGATTAATTTTTAGATTTAATCTCAGCTCTCCAATCACATAATCTATCTTCTTTTGATTAAATGCATCTGTTTTATGTGTAGAAGTTTAAATTTAGCCACAAACATACTCGCCACACATACCGCCACACGATGCGTTACAATTAAAATTAAACAGACTCTAAACTAGAGCGATAAAATTCTCCGTTTTTTTTTGTTTCCTTATTTCTCCCTCTCCAATTGAAATTTTCTATACGGCGGATCACAATGCAAATCATTTTTTTATTCACTTCCTTATTTATCTACTTTTTTATTTTTATACATATTACTGTGATAAATGTAGAATATATTTCTAATTTTGTTTTTTTATAAAAATTTGTCATTTTGTATGAGAATTATTTTTGTTATCTTATCATATATTCCGTTGCAACGCACGGACACAGTACTAGTGTGTGTGTGTATATATATATATATATATATTCCGTCACAAAGGAAATGAGGAGGGGGTATGGGCTTCATGACCAAGGTATGGTTGTCACCGTGCCTTGATTTTTATATATTATGGGATACCTTAATTTTTAGGGGAATTAATTTTGTATGACTGTGCGTTTTATATATGGTGCATATCCCATCAAGCGTCGACAGTTTCCCATAAAGCTATAAATAAATACCACGAGCTCTATTTCCTATTTCATATATTTATTTGCTATTTGTGATGGTATGTATTGCAACTATGAGCGTGAAGAGGTATATGATCAAGGGAAGGTATTTTTATAATGCAGCGCTTACAATTTTTTTTCCTATTTTTTATTATTGAAATATTAATCTTATCTGTATTTTTTTGTATATTAAGGTAAGCAGGTAATTAAAGAGTAATAAATATGATAATTTTTATTATGTAGTCCAAATAAATAGCAAGTAAATATATAATATAAACTGCAATATGTACATAGGAAAATATCTATATGTAACAAGAGATTACAATTCTTTATTTTGACAATCTTAACAATTTATAAAAAAATAAAGTTTAAATTTGAAATCACATTATAAGAATGGTTTATAGTATAACATATAATGTCTATAAAACACGATGATATTTGATATATGTTTCACTGTATATCAAGTGTTTTTTTTTTGGGTCAAAATAACCATTTTTAATTGATCTTTCATATATAATATTGCATGAAACAATGTCTCTGCCATTAAAAAAATTATATGACTAAATAGATAATTAAAAAACTACTACCTGTGATTTTGTACTAATTAATTACCTTAATTATGGGATAATGAGTATAAAATAATTTTTACTCATATATTACCTAATAAATCAAGAGAATTTATTTATCTGTATCTTTTATTGGATACAACATAAATTAGATATAAAATCGAATAAACGAACTTCTAAAGTTCATTTAGGGCAACTACTCTTTTTTTTAAGTACACTATTGTACTTAAAATATATGTGGGGGTGAGTTTATGTTGACACTGTTTTATATAGTCTTATACTACAGAGTAAGTTTTTGATAAATTACTTTTAATGTGGGAGGTTGCAGATTTGAAATTCCGAAGAGATAATTTTTTGTAAATATGGCTTGATTCCAACTTTTACTTAAATAAATAAATAAAAAGTTTATGATAAATTATATAACTCTGATTTGCTTGAGGTGCCAAACTTCAATCATGTCTCTGTTCAAAAGGGACATAGTGGTAATTATATTTGTTGAAGTATTCTAATGATCAATAAAATTATTATCAATATGAAAGTAAATTAAATTGTTCATACTTTTCTATGTGCATGGTTACGAGAAAACTAAACGATTAACTTTCAAAATGATCGACGAAAAATCAGTTTTTAAATTGCACCGAATTTAATCAACAATATATCTAAACTATAAAATAGATATGTACATGTAATTTTATTTTTTATTTTGATAATCGGTTGATTGGTTATCACGATTGTTAAATAAGTTTGCACTTTTATCTTTTTAATTTAATTTGGTCGAATGTTACTAAATTTTACTTTTTATCACAAATTAATCACTTAAGTACCAGAAGTAAAATGTGAGAAGTTAGATAGAGTAAGATGTGAGTTACTCTAAGAGTAACTTAGTCTACCTCTTTTGATAGATTATTTACTCTACACTTACTCTATTTGTAGGATTCACTGTCATAAACAGAGATACATTTTCTAACATCTTACTACTTCAAATAGATTAATGTAAACTATAACTTCAACTATCAAATGAAGTATAAAATTTGAAAAAAAATAAAATGAAGTAAGCAATTTAATCCTCATTAATTTTACTCCACACAAATATGACCTAAGTTTGATTTATAACTCAATAATCATTAAACCTTTTATTTGTTTCCAATCATTAAGTTACTTTGTTACAATTTCCTTCTAATATATTAACAGAACATGAACCTATAAAAAAAAAGATAGAATTCTGATTAATGAGCTGTCAGATTTTATCTTACATCTCACATTATGTAAAGAACACACCTGAATGAAACCACTTGTAAGTTGTAATCAGAGTGTGTACAGAGATAGTCCTAGAGTCATAGGGGAGGTGATCTGGTCTAGTATCCCTTTTGCCCTTTCAAGCTGTCTCCAACAATTCCACTTCAAGTAAAAAAAATACCAAATACTCAAATAATAGTCAGTCAATAGTGAGGGTTTTTGTTCTTTTTGGGAGTCATTTCTTGTTAGCTGGTTGTGGGTCTTACAGGCAGCTGTATAAGATGCTCTATATTTTAAGTGCAATCTGGGAAGGGATTAGCCAATTAGGTCTATGAGGCTATGATTATGACAATGCCCCCATTATGCAACTAATTGAAAAGGACCTAATCTTTCGCCATTTTCATATCATATAGCCTGCACCTTTGCACTTGATGTACTTACAGCATTTTTTGTTCTCTTTTTTTAATGATCACTTGCTATATATTTTGATAATTTCTGTATGTTCTCTCCGCATTTATGATTAATTTGATCAACCGAATTAAATTTTCAACTCATCTCATCATTTATTGTACCAGCAATAAATTGGTCCCCAAGTTATTATAATTATTTTCTTTTTAGAAATAAAAAAATAAAATTATTGGAAATAAGATGGATTTTTTTTTTCCGATAAATGGACGGAACCGAACCATTTACCGAATCAATGGTTCGGTTCCATTGATTTCTAACTCTAATTTAAATTGATCTATACACATTTACAGTTTCTACTGTAAATTGATTTCTACTGTGATCAAATCAATGATTAAGCTCTAGTATATTCTGAATTTTCTGTTGCCAACGCACGCTGCAACTTCTGAAAACTACTAATTTGAACTATTGATTTGATCCCAGACTCCCAGTAGATAGCTCCCATCTATTTGACTGAAAAAACAATACATCCCTTTCCGATAATTTGATTTTTTTATTTCAAAAAATATATTTTTTAAAGTTATTCTAGCAATACGAATAAATGATTCGGTCCATTATTTACTGAAAAATGCAATCCATCTCTTTTCCGTTAATGTACACACATGGTCAATTTCTGATAAGTTATTCATTGGTTAGCAATACGAATATTATGTTCTGTAAATATACACATATAATAATTTATTTTGCTGCTAAATCAAGCATTACCAAGCTCTATCCGGTACATATTCTCATCTTGTATACTTTTCTCATTTCAGTACTCTTGAACTTTGTTCTATTCAGCACCCACTTTTCAACTGGCTTAGAGCTGGATTGTTCTTCTGTGATTTTGGTACGCGTTCATCACATCATAATCATGATATCTGTTGAAAAGTTTAGATTTTGAAATCTGAAATTTGACAAAACATATAAAACATATATTGTACAACCTTCAAAAAATAAAAAATAAAACATATATTGTATTAAAACAGAATAATGAAACAAATTTATTGAGAGTTTTGTGAGCTAACTCAAGCGATTTTATTATGTCATTACGCATATAAATTATGTTAAATTTTCTTCACATGTCAGCGATTTTAGAAGAAGATGTTAATACAATTTCTTGTAACAATAGTGAAAAAATAGTAGTATTGTACTAAAAAAATATATTAAGAATTGTGTGAGCTAATTTAAGGCGATTTTATGTCCTTACACATATTGATTGTCGGTAAGGCAGTCTCAATCTACGTCGAAATTTCTTCACATGTCAGCGACTTTAAAAGAAGAGGTTAATGCAATTTCTTGTAATAGTGGAAAAATAGTAATATTGTACTAAAAAATAGTGCAATTCTCAAATATTTCGTAAAAAAGTTTATATTTTCGTTTAATAATTTTTTTTAACAATATCATCAACGCTAAACAGAAATGTTTCGTTGCATAACTATTATCATTTGTTGATGTGGCCATTAATGTTAAGAAGGAATGTTGATGCAGCCTTCTTTGTACTGGCAGTACGTACGTACAATTAAAATCTCCAAAATTCCATATAAATAATTCTGAAAAACCTAAAAATCTTGAATACTAATGCAAAAACCTCTAAAATATTTTGATTAATTATTTGCATGAAAAAAGTTTGTTATTACCGTTGGTTGTTTTTCCTCAATGTTATTAATAATAATGATAGTTTGCTAGTTTCAATATATAGTTTGTATCTGCAAAAATTTGTTTTTCATATATATGTAGAAGCTAACTTGATATATTTTCATGAAGAAACTTATGCGAAATATGGAGTTTCTTAGAATTAGATAATCTATAATATTATTCAAACTAAAATAAAATAAATTTGCACATATGTAGTTGTGCACTATTTTCAAATTGATTTGAAACTTCATTGGTCGTCCATAAAAATACTATTCAGATTCAACCATAAAAAATTTAAATTTTCGAGTTGGCCCAAATTATACGAACCTTTAGGGCATGTTCGGCGTGCAGTAGGGAACGGGAATGGGCCTGGGAAACAGGAATTTTTGAACTGCCGATTACTGTACGCGTGGGACAGAAAACACGATCTTAGACTGATTTTTTTTTTCCCACGCGCACAGTAACTGCGCCGAACAAGCCCTTAATAAGTTGGAATCAAGTTATGATATCCTCTGGTCAGATTTAATCCACATCCTTCACACAGAAAATCACTGTTTTTATCCAATAGGTCAAATGCTCATTCTTAAATACAGACTATTTTAATAATGAGAAAAATCCATAACTTCATTTTTTTTAGTTTAAACAAAAAAATTGAATATATTAAATAAATATACATAATTAGACATCAGCTAAAATTGTCCTTAATAACCGGGACTGTGAACTCTCATGATATCTTATGTTATTGAAAAAACGAAAACTTTATGCAGGAACTCAAGATATCTTATGTTATTAAAACGAAAACTTTATGCTGGAAAAGCACCTGAGCAAATGCCTTATTTGAATAGATGGTTATGTTATGTTATTGAGGTTTTCCTATAATCAAATGACAAAATAAAAAAATAATTTGGATATCACCCATATTTATTAGTGAAAATTTCCTACTAAAAATTAGAAACTTATTTTAAAAGCAAAATAAACATTCTATATTTCATCAGATGATCAAAATTACTTGCACGCTTTTTTTTTCTCATAATTATATTATATAGGAGCATTCTTCATGATTCAAAACATTAAGCAACCATAAAACATACATCAAAATTTTATTTTAAGGAAACTGTCAACATTGTCAACTTAATTAGTTTTCCACAAATTGTTATTTCTGATCAGAATTCCAGGGTCTGAGTCGTCCTTTTTAACCTGACATGAATTTCAAAGGATCCCCTTCAATTCCTAATAGGCTCGAAAAACAATCGCTCGGCTGGAATTAATATCTCATGTGGTACTGCAGGGATACTCAAAACTAAGTGCAGTCGATGGTGCATGTTTTTTTTTGTGTGGTTCAGACGTTCAGTGGTTTGATAGAAACTGGCTAACGAAACATGTGTGTGTGTGTGTGTGTGTTTTTTTTTGGGGAATAAACTTAGAGGCAAGTGTATCTGGCCATTTACTTTTGAAAACTTTCAAAAGAAGAGATCAAAGACTGCTTTAGATGAGCTTCAGACTTCCCCAACAAGGAAAGCAAGAAAAAAAATATTAATATCTCCTTTTTGGCCTACCTAGAGATAATTGACATGATTGACTTCATTTATACTGTGTAGCAGCTTTTAGGTATCCTTTTGTCAGACTCCTTGTATGGATTTCTTGGATCTAATTTTTTATTTTCCGGATATCTTGGATAAATAGTAACAATTTGCAGAGACCATAGTGTGAAATTCTGATCTGAAAAATTAAAAATTTGAAGTCAATGTCGGTCAAACTGAAACCCAATCTTTACTGGGGACAAATTAAGATACGTCTTTAAAAGAGGTCTCTATCTAGTGGAACCGGTACCTGCTATGGCAACAGAATCCATCCACTACTTTGATTGAGTTGGCATGCTACATGCATTGTATGCATGATTGGTATAGTATGTAGAGGTAGTGGTCCTTTGTTGTTTTCCTGTCTTTTTGATATAAAAATGGAATTGGTGGCATAGCGGATCTCTGCTGGTGTACCAAACAGTATTTGAAAAATATGGGCAACATATCACATGTCACATTTTCTCTATAAAATATATAAAATTAATAATAACGATAATAATATTATCATCATTATATCATAATAATAATAATAATAATAATAATAATAATAATAATAATATTATTATTATTATTATTATTATTATTATGAGCGTTTTCACCTCTAAATGTTGCCCATATGCGTCTAATTTTCTGAGTAAAAGTCGGAGATCAAGTCACCTAACTTTTTTAATATCTACAAAAGATTTTTCTATATGTATTTCGAACTTGTGGTCTTCTACACGAAGGTATTGCCTTTGCCACAAGTTAATAATCAAAATTAATAATAAAAATTATCTAAAAATTAATAATCAAAATTAATCGTCTATTTTAGTTCAAACAAGTGTGCAAGTTGGTTGAAAAGAAGTGTTGATGCGCATTCCCACAATTAAATTCAAAATTACTATTCGATACCCAACAAAGCATATTTGACTTTGGTAAAATATAAAATGACAGTCGTGAGAGTTATTTTGAACAAAAATTGACAAGTATTTCTTTTTGGTTCTTTAGTGCGAATTCTAATTGATGGAATTTTTTTTATGAGAACTCAGTAGAGGCTACTGAGATTATTGAAAAATAAATTATATCCAACTCAAAACAACCAGCACTCTTATCTAACCATAAAAAAAGGAAAATAAGAAAGAACATCTTAACAGTGGCTTCTCCAAATAGTTGCTGGAAATTAATATCCATTTTGACTTGCATTTTAGGATAGACGGAAATAAGCGTGGGAGTATTGAATTGGGATAGTTATCATGGGTCATGATATTTTGTTATTTTTATTGATTGTTATTCTATAATATTTTCTGTTAAAATCTGACTGAAGAATGTTTTATAACTAAATATTTAAAGTTGAAAGTTTAATTTCATCTTCATCTTAAAAAAAAAGTCATTGAAATTAATATGTATCAAGCATTTCCGTGTTCTTATTTTTAAGTGGCCCTTCATTCGATCAAATTCTGATCAAATGCAATTTAAGTTTTGATTAAGTAAATCACACAGAAATATAAATGAGAATTAAGTTGATGGTGATGTTTTTTTTTTTCAATGAAATTGACAAAAGAAAAGGATCGTGTTAATAATTAGATGCTTGAAAGCAGAAATATGGACACATTGAATGACTAGACTTGAAACTACAGCAGTGTGATAAAATGCAATGCATGGCATCTTTAACATGCGATGCATCATTTGCTTGATCACAAATACCTTCCCCTTTTGTTGTCCTTGTCATCTTCAAGTAAAGCGATAGCCTTCTCTATGTTTCTTTTTTTATTTCTCTTTCCATTGAGTAGTTCAAATCTAATTGTGCACACAATATTCCTATCCTCTATGCAGCCAGTGGAGCCAATAAATGGTTCAACAAAATAACATTCAGACAATCAGTACTATTTATACCACAGAAATGCAAGTCACCAAGAAATCATTAATTAAATAGGATATTAGAAATCATGAGAGTAGAACTTGAGAGCAGCAACACACACACACACACACACACACACACGCACACACGCACACACACACACACACACACACACACACACACAAAAGAGTATCAAATTTCAAATGGTCCAGCCACACCTACTTTACCAGAAGGCAACAAACTATCAATCTGTGGAAAATCAAGTAGTTAGCCTGTATATATTATTCCTTTCTATGCCCATTAATTAGCCTTTATCCCTTCAATAAGGAGCCTGTCTGTGAAATCACTTTATCCATAGTTACTGGAAAAAAAGTTTCATATACAAATTTCAAATTATAAAATCGACCAAACAACAACCGATCATGACTAAAATAGATGGAAACAAGAAATTTGAATAAAGCAATAGATAAACACGCATTTGTGATCTAAGTCGTGATAGATAAAAAATGAAGGTTTATAAATTAATTTAATGTATTTATTTTTCATTATATTTTGACTGCTTGATTTTATGCTAAATGAATTTCAAAATTTTGAATGTACACACATTACCCGTGAAGTAGAAGTTTCAACGGTTTAAGTTTGTCATTTGAGGCTGATTCGATAGATTTTAGAGTTATACTCACCAAACATTTTCGGTGAGCATAGTGTACAAGCTAACTTTCATATATATATATATATATATATATATAGAGCTGGGCTATGGTGAGTTGCGAAGTAAGATGTCATTTTTACTTCACGCTCATATTTTTATTTTGAAAACCTAAACGACCGATCCGAACTGCTCAACATGTTCTCCATATTGAAATGTGCTTGGAGACCAAATTTTATAATTTTTGGAATTTTTTTACTATTTATTAGCCACTTTGAAAATCGCTAATCGAATGGTCCAGAATATTTTTACTGTTCACACAGATCTGCGATTTTCAAAGTGGCTTAATAAATAGTAAAAAAATTCCAAAAATTATAAAATTTGGTCTCCAAGCACATTTCAATATGGAAAACATGTTGAGCGGTTCGGATCGGTCGTTTATGTTTTCAAAATGGAGTATGAGCGTGAAGTAAAACGACGTTTTACTTCACAACTCACCATAGCCCATCCCTATATATATAGAGAGATGGACTAGGCTAAGCCATGGTGTAAAACGATTTGGTACTCCATGTCATATTTTCATTTTCAAAGTTCAATAGTCGATTCGAACCTTCCAACATATTCTTCATATTGAAATGTACTTGGAGACCAAATTTTACATTTTTTGGAATTTTTTTACTATTTATTAAGCCACTTTGAAAATCTGAAAATCCGGATGAACAGTAAAAAACAGTAAAAATTTCTGGACCGCCGGATCAGTGATTTTCAAAGTGGCTTAATAAATAGTAAAAAAATTCCAAAAAATGTAAAATTTGGTCTCCAAGCACATTTCAATATGGAGAACAACTTGAGCGGTTCGGATCGGTAGTTTGGATTTTCAAAATGGAAATAATGAGGAGTGGAGCACCAAGTCGTTTTACACCATGGCTTAGCTAAGCCCAACACTATATATATATATATATATATATATATAGAGAGAGAGAATGGCTAATATCAAAACGTTTGTTCCTGGGCTCAGGAACAAACGGTTCCGTTCTTCAATTTCCGAAGTTCAAACAACAAATCCAAACCGTTAGATGTTCAATCTATATTAAAATGTGCTTGGAGACCAAATTTTACATTTTTTGGAATTTTTTTACTATTTATTAAGCTAGTTTGAAAACCGCTGTTTTTCAATGCTGCAGAAATTTCATAAAAACAGCGGTTTTCAAACTAGCTTAATAAATAGTAAAAAAATTCCAAAAAATGTAAAATTTGGTCTCCAAACACATTTTAATATAGATTGAACATCTAACGGTTTGGATTTGTTGTTTGAACTTCAGAAATTGGAGAACGGAACCGTTTGTTCCTGAACCCAGGAACAAACGTTTTGGTATTAGCCATTCTATATATATATATATATATATAGGGAGAGAGAGAGATGGGCTATGGTGAGTTGCGAAGTAAGGATCTTGTTTTACTTCACGCTTGTATCTCCGTTTTCAAAGACTAAACAGTCAATCCGAACCGCTCAACATGATATCCATATTGAAATGTGCTTGGAGACCAAATTTTATATTTTTTGAAATTTTTTACTATTTTTTTCGATAGGTAGAAAACTGTTGTTTTTGAATGGATTCTGGACTATAAAAACAATGATTTTGAAATATTCTAAAAAGTTAGTAAACATTTTTCAAAAAATGTAAAATTTGGTCTCCTAGCACATTTCAATATGGAGATCATGTTGAGTGGTTCAGATCGTCTCTTTGAAGTTTCAATAAATAAAATATGAGTATAAAGTAAAACAAGACCCTTACTTCGCAACTCACCATAGCCCAACTCTCTCTCTCTCTCTACATTTTCAGATCAAGTGATTTTCTATCTATCTAAAAAAATAGTAAAAAAAAATTCTAAAAAATATAAAATTTGGTTTGCAAGTACATATTCATATGGAGATCATGTTGAACGGTTCGGATTAACCGTTATGATTTTGAAAACTCAAATATTGAGCCGTAGCACGGAGGCCCTCTATACTACGCGTAGCATATTAGCCAAATTATATATATATATATTTGTTAAACAAACACGAAATCTTTTGAGTGTGACATAGCAATTAAAGCATGTTCGGCAGCTTGTAAGATTATGCGTGATGAGGTTTTATCAAGTTTCTAAATAGCGTTTATAGCGTCATAGCGGGAAGGCTACAAAAAAAGCTATAGCGAATAGCGTCGCTATAGCGGAAGCTATTCCATATAGCGTTTTTTTTTACATTTTGTATATTTAATATTTGTACTAAATATCAACATTATCTAAAGTCTCATAGAACAATAAATAACACCAAAGTAATTAAGAAATTATAATATTCATATTGAACCCGTACAAAGTCCAAATTGCAGTTCAAAATATCAATAGTAATATTATAAACTATCGATTTTTCCTATTAAAAATATCTTAAGCATCATGATTCATAACATAATCTATTTTTTTTCTATTCAAATTTTAGTTTCGGTTTGGACTTTTTTCTATTCAAATTTCAATTTTTATTCCCAATTTCAAATTGATTTATCTGTAGCAAGTAGTAACAAATTCAATTTCGGTTTGAGCTTTTTTGGGTATTTATTTAAAACCCATATAAATTGCTTAAAAAAAAAACTCATATTGTATAGCGCAAATAGCGCAAATAGTGGACCGCTATAGCGGCCGTAGCGCAAATAGCGCATTTTGATGTCATAGCGTACCGTTTGAAGTCCAAAAACACTATAGCGGCGCTATAGCACGCTATTTAGAACACTGGGTTTTATAGACATAACAACCAAAATCTAATGATCAGAGGAACATATAGAAAAGTTTAAAAATTTATTCATGATAGCTATTGTTTCACTACTAATTTCATGCTAATATTCATCCAACGAAAATTCTGTTGCTCCTAAACGTACTTTTTTTCTTTGCAATATTTATTTTTTTGCATAAATTATTTTTGTTAATATAATATGAGAAGAGTTCAAATACCTTCATTTTTTATGCCTCCATTATTAAAACTTTAATTACTAAAAAATAAAAATAAAAATATTAGACATATTCTACATCAATTTCTAAATGTGCATGTAAAAGAGATATTTCCACTTTATTTTAATAATTTTTTTATGTTGAATTTTCAATTTTTATTCATATAAAAACAAAATTAAAAAATGAGAAGTTTTTATGTTCATATAGAGAAATATGATGTTGAATTTGCTAATAGGCACGGACTCGAAGGTAGTTGTGCCAGGAGATTTTAGTTTGACCAATGAAATTTAGAATCTTTGTTATTTAAAAAATGAGATAGTAGAGGCATGATGTAAGCATAAATAATGCAATAATTTGAACCCTCACCAGATAATATAGATACTTTTTTACAAATTTTCATTTTATGTAACTTGGAGCTATTATATAATTGTATTTATTAATTTGAAAATTTGTTTAGAAGCAAATAGAGAAGTGCCATATTGTTAAGTTTAGGGAACAAATATTAATTTAACCTGAATTTTGAAATGCGTTTTGGATGAAAAAAAACAAAACCTAACATTTGATGCGGGGGTGAGGGATGTCAGCCCCGGAGTAGGGGTGTCAATGGGTACGGTACGGGTTGGGTGCAGACATTTTCATATCTATACCTATTAAAATTAATCTTATTCATATTCTACTCTTATCCATTAAGACCTGTTAATATTATCGGGTAACAAAACGGTAGCAGATGAATAACGGATAATACTAATATATATATAATTAGTTTTATTATATTTTACAAATAAAACATCAAAAACTCATGTTTTACAAATTATATTTTACTCATTACATAAGATAACCATTTATTGTTTTTTCACTCATTATAAACTTTTAATGCAACATTTGAAATTTGAAAACAAAATTTCGTCACAGTGAAAATTGAAGTGAAAATACGACTTTGTGAGCCAAATTCTTACAGAATTTACATTTCATTCTTACGATTAAGTAAAAAGGCAAAAAAAAACGAAGAGAGAAAGAAAAATATATTAAAGATACACTTGGTGCGCTGGAATAGAAAGTAGTTTAGGATACTGAAATGGAAGAGTAAATCTAGGTGCACTGGAATTGAATTGAATATATATATAATTTTAAATTTTATAATTATCTTATAGGATAACGGGTACAAAATAATCATTACTTATACCTTATCTATTTAATTAAAGAAAACAATTCTAACTCATACCCTTACTCAATAAGCTAACAGAAAAAAAATCTTACTCATACTCGTCTTATCGAATACGATACTGCTTGAATAAACGGTTAAAGGTACCATTGACACCCCTACCCCGGAGGAGGCTCTGATTTGGGAAAGAATGTTGAGGGGATATTTGACTTGGTCAAATCGAGTAGAGCAGATGAGGGGTTCACAATTCACAAACGGTGTGATAACGGGATAGTCGTTTTAAATGAAAGGCTGACAGATGGGGTATCTCCTGTCAGAGTTAAAGTTGGCCTAAACTGGGGGGGTAGTCAGAGACGCAGATTAAAAAGCGCTGGAGTCCACACCACAGAAGTCATGATCATGATCATCCCTCTCATCTCTCAATTGAAATTAACCCGCTGACAGATGGAACCCACATGAAGGGCATCCCACGAGCTGACGAGTGGGGGCCAAAAAGGGATAACTGGATATTCCTATACTGAATTACTGGAGAGAATGAGAGATTTGTTCAGTTGAAGTTCGTTAGCTTGAGATTTTCCATCTAGATTGATAAAAAAAAATTTAAAGAAGTTGACATAAACTGAGGTCAAGCTTCCAAATAAGGGAAGCATTGTAAGAGAAGAAGATTGATGTATATGTAAAAGCGAATTCCACATTGATGTCATTCAATTTTCTCTCTCTTCCTGTTCTTCTCTCCTTTTCCACTTAATCTCAAATGAACGAGGCTATGGTACTATGCACAATGCATACTGATCCATAGTGTAGATTAATATTTTCATTTTTAAAGTTCTAACAATCAATCTGAACCGTTCAACATAATCCTCATATGAAAATGTACTTGTAGATCTTTTTTATATTATGTTTTTTAATAGATAGAAAATCACTTGATCTATTCTAAACCATCCAAAGATAGTAATTTTCTATCTATATAAAGAATTTTTTTTTTTAAATGTCAAATTTTGTCCGTAAATACATCTTTATTTTTATATGTAAATTACGTTGAACGGTTCAGATGGACTATATTAACTTTAAAAACAAAAATATTAATCTCGGTCGAATTGCGCTATGCATAGTACCATACCATCACTTATCTCAAATTCTCGATTGAATTAGTTGTGACCTTTTCCAAGATCATAACAAAAACAGCAAACACGGGAAAAAAGGTCAACTGGACTGAAAAATTCCAAAGGAAATTGTTCTCTTTCCCACAATAGGACTTTCAAAAAGCCATATACAAACCCCGGTGTAATCCTAAAAGGAAGCCAATTTACATCAAAATACATACACTCACAACCAATGTTAAGAAATATAAGAAAAAAAATTAAATCCCACTATATATCTACACTAAGCCCGCCTAATGGAATGGAAATACACGTGGATGAAACAAAAGCATCTCACTAAGTATTTCTATCAGTCAACCTGCTAAACTAAACTAATATACAAGAATTTTTGTTATCTAACAACTCCTTGTCATCTAGTTTTAGAGAAAAGCTTCATCTTTCTTGCAAAAAAAACCCAATGGAGGTCTCGAAATCGGAATCTCCTCAATTATGGCATCTTCTTTATTTAAATCTTCTATGTTTACCGAAACAGATCCTGTTGGTGAATCTGAACCCGAGCCCGACCCATTAAGATGTTCATTGTGCCTCAAATCCCTCAATAGGCAGAGCAACCTTTTTGCATTTCCTTGCCCCTCTTGACTTCCATTTACCGAAATGTCGACCAAGGCCGGTATCACACCTTCTTTCATCAGAAGCAAACAATTTTCAAAGCTACCTGAACATAGAGAGAGAAGTATGACCAATGCATGGTCTTGTTCTTGGTGGGTCCCAGTTTCAAGGAACTCAGAAATTGATGCGAGACACCCTTCAGCTGCGGTGATCAATTTTAAGGTATCTTCCATGCAACTCAAGCTGCTCATCAGTTTTAGGCAATATTTAGCAAGTCTTTCTTCATCGAGTAAAGAGGCTATTTTAGAAATGAATTCAGCTGTGACAACATGAGATACCAAATCTCTGTACTGGGTAAGAATTTTGTTTAGGATTTTCAAAGCTAGATCAAGACACTCAGCATCTTCCTCAGTTTGAACAAATTGTAATATTGAGAGAATAAGGCCTGATTCAGTAATTCTGGATACATAAGCAGATTCTTCGGTTACTTTATCTAGGACCAGTAGAACTTCATGCTTTGCTTTTGTTTCAAGAAATGATGAGAAGAGATCTAACGAGTCTTCATTTAAGTGTGGCATCTGAAACCTGTATTTCAACAAAAAAAGGAAATCAATTTAAATGAACCCTGTTTTCAAAGGGGCAGAGGGGCTCAGCGGCACATTTTATGAATTATTTTCATAGTATTGTGATTTTCAAAATCATGGTTCTTTTTGTAAATTCAATAGGGAAATTTTCGAAGTATTTTTTTGATCTATCACAACTTGAATTGGAGGTACGGACAAAAGCAGTGGAAGATTTCAAAATTGCTCGACTGCATTTATGTATTGGTATGTTAACAATGTGACCTTCATAAAGCCAAAAGTTAAAAGTTCTTGTGGCAATTACATGACCAAGTTATAGGTTAAGTGAGATTTAGATAAAGGAACCAAATCTCAGCTTTCTGATAGGTGCCACTTAGAAATAAACAACCATACTTTTGGTTATTACCAGTTAAGTTTTATCTTTCTCCTTCCTAAAATAACAGATAATAAAATATACTGCATGGCAAGGAGAAAAAAGTTACCTGCTATTGCTAAAGAAAGCAAGGAGCAACTGCAAACCAGTTCTCTGTGACTCCAAATCACATCGTTCATAGCAACTTCTCAGAAATTCAATTAATTCCTCCATAAATCCATTTGAAACCATGGAATAAATAGTCTCCTCATCCCCTTTCAAAACAATTTTGAAATCTTCCACTGCTTTTGTTCGTACCTCCAATTCAAGTTGTGATAGATCCAAAATGAACTTCGAAAACATTTTCCTATTGAATTTGCAAAAAGAACCATGATTTTGAAAATCACAATTCCAAGGAAATAATTCATACAATGTACCACTGAGCCCCTCTGCCCCTTTGAAAACACGAGATGAGTCAGAGACGAAGCTTGAATCCGAGGAAGCAATGGATGTATTGCTATGGTCAAATTGAAAAGGTAAATTTCTGACCTTGCCGCGAATAATAGGGGTAGAAACATCTTTCAAGCTTGTGATTGAGTATTGACTCTGCAGGGTTTCTGACATAGAAAAGGACCCGCTTTCAGATCCTAATCCCTTTTTTTCTTGAGAAATCACTGATTTGACCTTTGCTGACTGAACCTCATCTGGTTGACATGATTTCATGCAGTGGTCCCTGTGCCAACCCTCAATAAGGTCTTTCATGGCATTGTTTGGTATAATCGCAAAATTGTCCAACTTGATTTTAGTTCTAGGACACGTGTCATTCCCCTGTTCAAACCAATTCTTGATATTCTCTCTCTCATAAGTTTGTCCCGAATAAATGATCACTGGATTGAGCATTAATTCAGAAGAAATCGGGCACAGAAATTCCAGAGGCGGCGAAACAATAAAAGTACTAACATCTTCTTGTTTAAGGGGCTTGTGGGATTTCAGATCAGGCTTGATGGGATTTGGGTTAATGTTTTCTTTGGCGCTTTTCCCATATTTCTTCACAAGGTTTAGTAAGTAGATAAGCACCCCTTGTTTCTTGAATTCCTTGTCACCATTGACATTTTGGAGCAACTTTTTAATTGCCCTCCTTTCAATTAGAATAGATTTGGGGGTTGTAAGGCTTAGTTTAGAGGCTACAAACTGGAAGGTTGAGAATTCAAGTTCTTCAGGACTGTCAGCTTGGTGTAATAGCTCTAAGATAGATTTCCCAGCCTCCTCATCTGATGGATCAATGCTGAAATTTGCATCATTTATGTGATCTATGACCTCAACAATCTGTACAGTGCATAAAATAAAACGAATAATTAATAAATAATAAAGTCAAATTAATCTACAGAAGTGAAGGGTACAGCTATCATGCCGTGTTCTGTAGACTCTTTGTTTGCTAGCCCTCCAGGAACCAACCAGTAAAACTTACACCATATATTATAAAAAAATAAAAGCTTCCAGTTTGCCCTCGAAAATTTTGGAAGTTCTATGGTTATCCCTCAAAATATCAATGTACCATATATGCTCCCATAAAATCACACAGATGAAATTATATTCAAAAGTAGTACAGGCAAAACAGAATGCATGATCTAAATTCCCTTTAATATATATACCCGTTACAGAAGTAGTATAACTAAAGTGGAATTCATAATCTATGTTCCCATAAATTGAATATATATACCCATTTACAAATGCCTGAAACAGCTAGGAGTAATTTGCTCTTCTTTATGTCATATGATAATGACTAATTATAGACAAAAGTAGTATAACTGAAACAGAAGGCACGATATGTATCATCTGTCGATTCCAGTGAGCTGAACTATATTCCCTCTTACCAAAACATAATGGATATGGAAGAGAGAATTGTAATTACAGTAATATGACAACAACCAGCATAAGAATTGTAAAAAAGATGATTTATCTTATTTAAATGATGGTATATCAAATTAATCTTGTAAAGGCATTTAACCCTAAGGGAAATCTTAAAAGAACCTGGGTTTTAGGCGACACACATAGGATAGTTCTTTTTTCAGAGGAAAGTATGGAGATCATGAACTATTGAAGGGTATCCTGGACAATTTCACCTTATAAGTAATAATAAGTGAAGAATTGAGAAAACTTCAAATACCTTAGTGGCAAGTAGAGGTTGCACCATGGTTTGGATAATACATAAGCTCTGAGACAAGGAGCTTGTTATTCTCTGGCACCTCAGTAAAGTTGCCTCAGCAGTTATAGCCTATATGTACAAGAGTCATAAATCAGATGTAAAAGGAGATATTAACGAAAAATATTCTCAGAAGGACAGAGTGCTCGAGGGCATAATGCAATTCTGGTTGTGTAAGATAAAAGAAATTTGCAATCCTTTTCTTTAATTTTATTGTCGGAATTGAACAGTTTAGGTTAAAAAACATCTGTGTACTGCCAACTTTTTTATACTCCTAAGGTTTTTTGGCTGAAATTATGCTTAACTGAGACAGGACAAGCGCCAGGTGGTTACAGAAACCCTGTTACAGCTTAAACTGTATAAAGTGTTGCCTGTTTTAGTCTTTGATGTTTTACATTCATCAGTTTTACATTCTAATCTAGCATTCTCTATAAATCTTCCAGTCCGAAAGCAAATTGAAATCATGTACACTACCATGGTACAAGTGAACTTTTACTGAGCGACATCCAACTAATACTTGTTCAACATCAATGTTTTGGCTAACAAAATTAATGATGATACCAAATGGAGATGATCAGATTTTGTAAAGCAAGACATGGGATCTTTCTAACTGCAGGGACCAAAAAAGGAATGTGTAACATAGTATGAACCATTTGTGTAATTTCTTGAACTAAATAAAAGTACCAGGTATAGTTTGCTAGACTCCGTGCAGTGCTGGATAATAAGCTTGCCTTTCTCCACCTGATTGTTTACAGAACATAGCTCTTGTATGCCTACTCTACTACCAGGCCGGGCAGACTCAATTGCAGGTAGAATCAATGTGACTTTATCCAAAACATCTCTCAACACTGTGCACATCGACCTATTAACCTATGATGATTTGCGAGAAAATTTGGGTAAGTAGTGATAGGTGACATCATATCAGAAAAAGAATGCATAATATCATGGAAGTTGTTTTGTATGTTTTTGAAAGGTAATATCATAAAAGTTGTTCTAACCTTTATATCATGATCACTTTGTGTCCCATTTGCTGACTCATTTGCATCACTCTCCATCTAATACAGGCTTTGTCTGCACTAATTATATACTTTTATATGAATATCTGTATAAAAAAATTAGTTCATGGTTACTTCAGTCATCCATACAACAAGTCAACAAGCACTAGAAAAAGTGGGGGAAAAAAAGATAACAAGAGTAGGCATTAGGCAAGCTGCTAACTATCCTTTTCAGTTTAGGCAAGTTTGTGTATTGGTCCTTCAACTTTCCCAAAAGCACCAATGTGATCATTGAACTTGAATATAAGCTAAACAAGTCCAGTCCTTATTTTTCTAGCATGGCCACATGGACCCAGTTAGTTTGGGTTCAATCAAAAAGGAAGGACGATGGGTTTGGAACAGTAGAGAGTTGAAGAAATGATTCATTGTTTCATTTAGAGAGGGGTTGTTTTGATGAGAAGAGAAATGGATCAGTGTTTTCCAGAAAGTCCAGGACCTATTTGGTGTTTTGCAAAAGTTCAGGGACCAGTCTGAATTTTATCTTTGTGCTACAACTCTTTCAACAGATCAGAAAGAGAAACTTATAACTACATCATTGCAAATATACCATAAATAGATTCCAAAGCTTTTGTTTTCTCTAATCAAGCAGGTGCAGTTAAGTCTAAAATTTATAACAAGTTCCCTCATTTGCTAATCTCTAGAATTGACAATTTCATCCCCCAGTCCCACCCCCCTCCTGGCCAAATTCACATCCTCCTGGACCCAAACCAAGTAACTGCTACAACCTTTTGTACACATCAAGCTAGAGAAACCAGTATAAAATTGTTCACCGGTAACTAACTTCTTTAAATATAATGACAACCATATAGATCCTTTGTTCTTAACAAATGTAATAACCTAGAACATTAAATCGTAAATCAGTAAATCAATAAATCATCAATCCCTATGCACGGTATTTCTGGAAAAAAAAAACCCCAATAAAGCAACAGAGAGGAAACTGCTCACTTTAAAGCAACAAAATAAATGAACAGGGATGTTATCAAAAAGAGGAAAGAAACCTGATCAAAGATCCAAGTTTTTATCCGAAAGACCCCTTCTACTCACATAAACTCCTAAGCTTGAAATCAACAACTTCAGGCCTTCTAAGTATAACTGGAGATAGACGAAGGAGATATCTATGAAGAGCACGTGGATGAAAAACAGAGAACTCAATTGAATCGATTTCTATTAAGAACCAACGACAAATGGATGGATGTCAGAGACCGAGAGAGAGATGCTTTGGTCTTGATCAGGAATATATACGAGGAAGATAATAGCGATTAGCGAGAGAGTAAGTGGTAAGAAACTTCAAAAAGGGACTCCAGACAAATTTCCATCTCCTGTAAGCAAGAACACAGCATCGGTTCGTGTAACGAATCACATAATGCAGAATCTAACCTGCGGGGACCACATATCCATCTTTTGCTATGGTTTGCACATGTTTTGACTGGTACGAGTGGCCTCAAAGAATCAAGAATAAGGTGGACCTAACCCGCGGGATGGAGCATTCACTCCCACTTGAAAAAAGAGAGCTAATACGGGTCCGAGTTAGATGGCTCTACTTTTTGCGGTTTACGGGACCCACATCCTTTGTCCTGACCCCACATTTGTATTCCAAAATATTTTTGAAAATTAGAGCTGACCCCACATTCGTATTCCAAAACATTTTTGCATTTTATCCCTTATGAGAGCTTATAATTTGTTCATTTGTCACTTTCCGACGTTCTTAATTTTCCGAATTAATGACATAGCGAGCGATTTGCTGCTGAGCTAACTCGATTTTTGTGTACGGAGACGAAAGAAAACCCCACTGAATAAGATTGATGAAGTTAATATTAGAAAATCTCCTACAAGTGACCTCAAGTTTTCCAAAATTTTAATTAGCATAAAAAGCAGTTCCAAAAATTAATATCCTTAAAAATATAATTGATCCCTCATTTCGATTTTTTTTTTAATTTAATGATCATTGATTGTCTTTTGTATACAATTTGTACTAACTAATCTTAAGGTAACTATTGATAATAATGTAGACAAAAGTCGTATCATGATGAAGCGAGTATTGATTTAACTATATATGTGATGATGTCAATAGAAGAGTTTGATAGATATATAATGACATAGAATGTCTGATATTAGTAAAAATGGTACTTTTCTTTTAATTTTAATTTCACATCTCTAACAAGTTCATATGCAAGCTTTTGTGTATTGGACTTTAAACATCAAATAAGCAATTATTTAAACTGAAAAGACTATTATTATATCTCGGATGCACACTTAATGTGCATAAATAGTAACACATCAGATCACTTGTAATTTCTTATGTATCGGACTTTAAACATTAAATAAACATTTATTTGAACTAAAGTACACAGTACACTATTATTATGTCTCGGATGCCCGCTCAATATGCATAAATAGTAACACCTAAATGTTATCTAATTTTCTTTTCTTTGAGATCTCATGATTAATTATAAACAATTCAATTAATAGCCCAAAGATCACCAATACCGAATATTTCACAAACAAAACTTAATATGATCTATTGTTTAAGATGACATACCTTGATTAACAGCGGAAGATGTAATGGCTGCCATCTTCTTTCTTCTGACTCCTGACAATTCTCTTCTTCTCAGAATTCGGTTTCTCTCTCTAACCCTATTTCTTTATGCGTTTCTTGATGGAGAAGAATGCGACTCTTAGCAGGGAGAGAGAGGACCCAATCCTTTTATATAACATTTAACTCCAAATCTGATACGTCCATCATATACCAATTCAACGCTTAAGATTAATCACAGATCTAATGCTCTAATTATAGAACGATCTATTTATGACTTAATTAATCAGGTCACATTAAGATTAGAAACTGCATAACGTTAAAAGTAAATGAGCCAATTGCAGTTTCTAATAGCAGATTTCTAACACTAAAAACATTATGAAATTAATCCTTTTCAATAGTTATGACATAATTTTAAAACTGTTGTTATGAAAATCTTATAGCTATTGAACAAATTTATGTCATGATATATTAAGGAAATTATTTTCTTCATTCATTTCAATATTAATATCATTTTTTATAATTTCAATATTAATATATAATAAAATAGTTGATACTAGTGTGAATTCATGTAATGACAAGAATCAATTTGATTCAAATTAAAATTTTAAAGTACTAAATTTGAAATAATTATGATTTAGGGACCAACATAGAAATAAGATGACACCTACCAGTCGCAATTTGCCATTGGGATTCGTTGTCTTGAGTCCGAACAGACCATGCTGATCCACTTGCAGTGGGGTTTAGCCCGAACTAGTCAATGTTGACCGTTTAATCGGGTAAAGATTTTAACAGAACAATTTAGCTTCATGCAGCACACAAACCATATACAGTGCTGTTTCGATTCTGAAGTTCATGCGCTTATATGCTGTTTCGATTCTAAAGTTCATGCGCTGCATGAAGCCAAAACTACTCTGTTAAAATAGTTACCCATTTAATCATCTTTCTCTTTTCTCTTTTCTCTTTTCTCTTCTCTCTTTTTTTTTTTTTGTTTGTTTCTGATGACTCTTCTCCGGCGGCACACAGTGATGTGATCTCTCTCACAACACAAATCTGAGAAGTCAATTTCAGATCGCTCTGCCGTATTATGTGATCTGACCGTTCAGTTATAATGGATGGTAAAAACTATCGTGAAATCTCTGATTAAATCTGCTCAATTTTATAACGGACGGTTTAGTAAGAATGAATCGGAACGGACTCTGCTGCTTTTCCGATCTCAACCATTCAAATTCGTTGAGATTTGTGCATGAAAAAGTTTTTTATCGAGATACACGAATAGAGAATTTTGAATAGTTGGAGAAAACCAGAGTCGGATCCGAATGAATCAAGTCTTCTAATTTAAATATCGGCTAAAAATTTTAGACCAAAAATCGCATATCGCTTTATTATGTGATAAAGTCTTCTTTTTCCTTTTACATATTTATTTATTCTTATCCAGTAAAATAATAAAATAATATTGAAAAATATAAAATTTAGTAATCAAGTAGACTGCCACAATTGCTCTAGATTTTTAAAATTACAATTAGACCTATAAAACTAAAGAGAGAATTGTTGTATTTTTTTCTCCATCAAAACTCTCAATTTTTTTATTTCTCCATTTTAAATTGGAAGTAATTGTTTTCATACATATCAAAATCTTTTAAAATATTTAATTTTCCCATCAAGACTTATAATTGTTTATTATTCCACTAAAAACAAACAATCTTTCTCATTTTTCTTTCTTTAATCTAATTTTAAACTTTATTTGAGCTTATTATTGTTCTTTTATTTTAAGAGGAAATGTCTAATATCATTATCTTCAAACGAGCATATTTTTAATGTCCAACACGTTTTTTATTTTTTAATTTTGATGAAAAAAATTAAATATTTAGAATTTTTTAAATATATCATGCTTCATAAAAAAATCGCCGTATAATAGCACAACCATGTTATCATTAATGTCGTTTACATAGCACAACCACTACAATCATTTGTGAATTAATTAAGTTCATAAATGCCATCAAGACTCATTATTTAATGATGGTATTGTGGGCCATTTTTTTTTTTTTTTTTTTATTCCCGGGATAGTAACTTTGACTTTCAATTGTGAATTCAAGTCTTTTGTTGGATTTAATTCTTTGTTTGGCTCAACTTGAAGATCTATATAAATCAAATAAAGTGGTCAACCAAACCGTGGAACCTTGTTTCAGAATTTATATTGAGAAGTCAAAAGTTTCAATTTGAAACTGGTATTGGTTAAACGCGGTTGAGATGCGTTTTTGAATTTGATAAAGCTATAAATAAACAATATGCAATATTTTCTCCTTTGGTATACACGAGGTTGACATGTTCTTCTAGAATTCCTATGACGGATTTAAAACCAATTAAATGTTTTCGTAAATTATTTTTCTGATTATTTAATATTGAATCAGCCAAAATTACTAAATTATTCATGCAAAAAGTTCGTAGGTTTGAAATCCAACTTTTTATAAATATTAAAATTTTGAAACCAAAATCTTCATCTTTCTCTCTCAAAAAAAATTATGATATATATAATTGGACCATGTATTTTCCGTACATTTAGGAACTTTTAATCCTTACCAAGAACTGAGAGTCTTATAATTTGAAATAAATTATAAGGTTGTTTTTTTTTTCTAAGAAAAATAATTCATATAGCATATTTTTTTCCGGGCCAATTATCCTTTTTTTTACATAAGCAAATGCCTCTTTTAGTTATACTTTGATTTTTTTTTTAATCACAAGTATCCATTGAATATTACAAATATGGATAAAACATACTGTTCTGCTGACAATGATTGATCAATAATCATTAGCAATTATCAACTGTAATATAACTACTCCATGGTATTAATTGTAAATATTGAATGGGTTCTCGTTGACAAGGAGTTTGTCAATTGTCATGATGGAACATATTTGAATTGATCTTTTCTTTTCTCACCCATTACAGTGTGGACAAAATAATTTCTTCATGATCTTTCTTTTTCTAACAAAGTAAAGAAAGTAAAGAAATAAAGCGGAACCTGTTAGGTTAGACTTCAAAAGATTTTACGCGCCATGACATAATAAAGTTGTATTGCAACAAAAACAAGACAAAGAAACATACATGTATGCCCAGTAAATTAGGGGTGTCAATGGGAACGATATGGGTCGGGTGGAGACATTTTCATACCTATATCTGTTATGATAACGAAAAAAATCTTTATCTTTTTCGGTTTTTTCGAATATGGTACAGATTAGATAAACTAATAAAAAAATGTCATTGATATCTCGATTTATGCTTTCTATAAAAAAAATTTCAAAACAAGAAAAAAAAGAAAATAATAATAATGAATACAACTAATTAGTATTATGAAAATTTAGTAAAATACAAAACTTTATTTGTATCATGTATTATCTTCATACAAATACACACACACACACACACACACATATACAGTAGGGCTATTGTACTTCGCGAAGTAAAATGAAGTTTTACTTCACGCTCATATTCTCATTTTCAAAATCCAAAACGTCGATCCGAACCGTTCAAGTTGTTCTCCATATTGAAATGTGCTTGGAGACCAAATTTTACATTTTTTGAATTTTTTTATTATTTATTAAGCCACTTTGAAAATCGCTGATCCATTGTGAACAGTAAAAAATTATGAACCAATGGATCAGCGATTTTCAAAGTGGCTTAATAAATAGTAAAAAAATTCCAAAAAATGTAAAATTTGGTCTCCAAGCACATTTCAATATGGAGAACAACTTGAATGGTTTGGATCGACGTTTTGGATTTTGAAAATGGAAATATGAGCGTGAAGTAAAACTTCATTTTACTTCGCGAAGTACAATAGATCGTGCAAGGATTAGTGCAAGAATAGCGATTTTTGGGTTAGTGGTTGAGAATAGTACTAACTCAAGTGGTTTGAGAATAGTGCTATTTTGGACTATTCCGGGTTAGTAGAAATGTTGTTTGGATTATATATTTGGAATAGTAGGAATAGTGCTAACCCAACAAGTTGAGAATTTTGCTAACCCACATTTTCGTAGGAATAGCAGAATAGCGATGTTCCTGCACTATTCTTAATTTCCATTTTACGTTTGGATCACAACTTTTAAAAATAGCGAAGCTATTCCCGGGTTAGTGTTATTCTAACCCAATCCAAACGCACCCATATATATATAATTTTATTTTTAAAAATTATCTTGTAAGATAACGGAAAAAATCATTATCCTTATCTGTACCCGATAAGTTAAAAAAAAAATCTTACTCTTATCTGTCTTTTCGAATACGATATGGGTCCGGTAAACGGGTAAAAGGGGGTCATTCACACCTCTACAGTAAATCCTACAAATAGCATGTAATATATATTATCCTTAAAAATGTAAATAAATCAGGTGCTCCTAGTTCCATATATAAGGAACGTATTAACCATGTCATTTTCTTAATTACAGGGACTAAACAATTCAGATATTGTTTGTTTGTATTCAAATATTTAAATGATACATATAAGAATATAAATATTTTTTAACAGATATTAATATGGATACGATTCAATTTGGAAGCAGATATAAATTCAGATAAGAAACTGAATTATTTTAATATTCAAATATTTGTTATAGAAGTTCATATATTGCTTTAATTTGGACTTCATTGTTTCCAACCTAATTAATTTTATATCTGATTTAGTCAATTCACCTACTCATATTGAATCATTGGTTAAAAATTAAAACAGAACTTTTTTTATACAATTTGACTAATAATAATGATGATAATTTACGATTATATTTTATTAATCAATAAATAATTTTTCTTAAAAATAGTATGTATCAATTACACGTACTTATAAGTGTCCTTTTTATATAAATACTAGTATCGTGCCCGTGCGCTGCAACAGAATATATGATAAGATAACAAAAATAAATTCTCATACAAAATGACAAATTTTCATAAAAAAACAAAATTAGAAACATATTCTAGATTTATCACAGTAATATGTATAGAAATAAGGAAGTGAACAAAATTTTGATTTGCATTGTGATCCTCTGTATAGAAAATTTCAATTGGAGAGGGAGAAATAAGGAAACAAATAAATAAGGAAACGGAGAATTATATCGCTAAATTTTAGAGTCTGTTTAATTTTAATTGTAACGCATCGTGTGGCGGTACGTGTGGCGAGTATGTTTGTAGCTAAATTTAAACTTCTACACATAAAATGGATGCATTTAATCAAAAGAAGATAGATTATGTGATTGGAGAGCTGAGATTAAATCTAAAAATTAATCTTTCAATCGTAGCCGTTGGCGGATCGGACACTCAACGTGCTTAATAATGGAATGGAGATACGATCATATTATTTTATCAATCTATTATTTGATTCATATTCATTTAATATTCAATCCATATATAATTAAAACTATTATGTATTTGAATAGACATGGTCTTGCATCTGCTTAGTAGTGGGGCCGCGCTCGCAGGGGCGGGACAGGCGGGAGCTTATGAGGATATAGTGTGCATTCATGATTTTATATTGATATTTATTGATTTCCTTCATAAAAGATAGGATCAGGTCAATAATAATAGTCTGAGAGGCTCTGACTCTTCTTCTTTTTTTTTGGAACCTTAACGCCCGTAGGCAATCTCTGACTATATATTTGCGGGTCTTGAATCATATTAAAATCTAAGTCAAAAACAAATTAATAATGCAATTCCTTCTCTCTTATCTACGATGCTTAAATTACTAATCTAGAGAAGAAAAATAACTGAATTTTGAACTTAAGTTTTTGAAAACATGCACATTTTCGCTAGGGTTAATAGGCAGGGGTGAAAATGGAGCGGATAGTAGTAAAACTATATTCATATTTATTTTTATTTTTTCTGAATACGGATACGGATCAAATAAGAATATTAGAAAATAATACATATTAAATAATATTTATTACTGATGCGGATACGGATCAAATATCAGCTGAATACATATACGAATATGAATAGATCGGATATTTATTAAAATAATATTAGAAAATACCAAAGTTCATAATATTTATCTAATTTTAATGATGAATAACAATATTTTTTCATAATATATCATATATTAAAATATATGATATATATCTATTATTCAAATAAAGATAATTAAAACGTAAAACCATATCAGTATTCATATCCATACAAATATTCGGATATCGAATATCCACGTCTAATTTTTCAAATTAGAATTTAGTTGAGAGCGAGTATCTGGTGGTGCATGAGCAGAAAGTGTACTCAGAAGTGGAGGATCCGTATCCTCTGCATTAACTCAAAAGGGAATCTTTTGAGTTAATGAATTTCAACCGTCTGATTTTAAACGGAGCCAATCCGGCCCGTGTCTATAACATAGAGGTCCTTTAATATTAGTGCAGATCTAGTTTACACGAATCTTAAAACAGATCAGACAGTCGAGATTCATTAACTCAAAAGATTATCTTTTGAGTTAATGCAGAGGATATGAATTCAGAAGTGGATTGGTGCCAAATTGCAAGGAGACGCATTATAAGAGAAAAAGAACACCACGAAAGATAGAAAGTGAAACTTAATTATTTTTAATCGCACATGGTGAAATTTATTACAATTTTCTTTCTCAAGTCCCAATCACACTCTACCTTCTCCAATGGTGAGCCAGTAACAAATTTAAGGCCTAGATGCTCCTCTGTTTTATCTGACTGTATATCTTTATATTTGTAATAAGTGTGCTTCACAAATTCTATTTTTTCTTTCTTTGATTTTATTCACTGTGACTGTCGTCTGTCGCTGTCAAGATAATCATTTATTTGTCCTGTTATATGACCAATGAAAATAGTGATTCGTAACTGGTAAATAATATGTGTTCATAAAATATTTTACGAGTATAAGTTGATTTTTATAGATTTTTTTTTAAAATAAAGGAGATTGTTTCCACATTTTTTAATGCTACAAATTATGACAATCTTATCTTCATTAATAATTTAATCCATGCACAAATGAACTCAACTAGTTTTTGTTCCTTTTTGTCCCTGGCCTTAACAAATTGTCCTTACTATATAAAAATATTTGAAAGTTTTGTCGTTGTTGTTGTTGTGCTGTGAATGTACTATTCATGATATACATCATAATCAACGTTTTATATTTGTTACTTAAATATAAAGTTAATTTTGTAATATAAAAGTAAATTTGTTATAATTTGTGACTGATAATACCAAAATGTGACACCAAAACGTTTATTTTCCTCCTCTTTTTTTTGTTTTTCCCCAAATGATTGTCCTACAGTCTTACTATGGTGATGCTGCTCTGTGGTGTCTGTTTTCCTATGGTTATCTTTTGTTGGATTTAATTTGTTAAAAAGTAGTTCTTAGTTGCTTTTGATATTTTAAGTTGATTTGAACCTGGCTGTTATGATTTGGAACTATAATTGTGAAACAATAGGTATCAAGTGTGGTACCAGTGCTGCTGTGCATACTCTTCAACATTAATGAGTCTGCAGGGGCGGATTCAGGATTTTCGTCAGGGAGGGGCAAAAAAATATCGAATCGGATTTAATTATCTAATCGGGTTTAAATTCATTAACCAATTGTGTACTCAATAAAAAACAATGCTTTAACTTATACTTTACAATACTTTGACTTATAATTTATAATTCTAATTACCAATCAAAATTCAACAAATTTATTTCAATTTTAACTCTAAATTTAACTCGAATTACAAATCAAACGTCCAGAGATGAGCAAAAAAAATTTCAGGAGAGAACAAAGTCAGCCGGAACCGATAATCCAATAAAACTCAAAATTCAGGAGGCAGTTGCCCCCCCCCCCCTAAAATACACTGGGTCCGCCCTGTGAGACTGGTCACTAGTGGTTTTATTACTTCAAAAGAAAGAAAATAATAACCAAGACCAAATAAAGGGAAAAGAGAGCTACGCTTTCCCAACCGAGTCCAAACCCTCTGAGGTAACAGGCTATTTCTGTTTAGATCCGGACCGTCCGATCAGAATCAGGATCAATCCAGTTGGAGGTGGAATATACGGACTCCTTAATATTCATGCAGATTTTGATTGGACGGTCCGGATCTAAACAGAAATATTATGTTATCTTATTAGGTGATATGAATGAGTAGAACTATGGTATGATGTGCTCACCAAACTCTTTGGTGAGCACAACTCTACATAAACTATCGGATTCACTTCAAACGAGATGAATCCAACTATTGAAACCGATGTACTTGACGAGTGATGCACGTACATGCAAAATTTTGAATTTTTTGAACTCATTTAGTCTCAAGTCAAGTGGTCAAAATTGATGAAAAATGAATGATCCAAAATGAAGTTGTTTTAATGCATTCAAAAAATTATCAATTTTGACCACTTGACTTGAGACTAAATGAATTCAAAAAATTCAAAATTTTGCATGTACATGCATCACTCGTAAAGTACATCGGTTTCAACGGTTGGATTAATCTCGTTTGAAGTGAATCCGATAGTTTATGTAGAGTTGTGCTCACCAAAAAATTTGGTGAGCACATCACACCCTAGTTCTACTCGATATGAATTGTTTCTGACCTGCAGTTTTAAGTTGTCACGTTTCTGCCAAGGAAACATGAGCATTCAAATCTTTCGTTAATATATATTTAATTTTCTCCGTACATTACTACACTTGAGACAAATTTGCTTTCATCATTTCATGTATTGTTATACCTTACATGGTTAGTATATGTATGTTTTTTTTCTCTCATTTTTCGCATGATATCTGAAGTATTAAGTTCATATTTTCTTTCCTGACAGCTGAAGCTATCGAAAGAAAAAAATATACATATTCTCTTTGACTCATATCTATCCTTTAGAAAAGTGTAAGATCTCAAGTTTCTTTTTTCAAAGTTAGTGGCTTTAAATGCTAACTAATAATTTTATTGATAAAAAACTTATTTACAACGAATCAAATAACTCTAATTCCTAGCTAAACTCATTTATACTCATTAATTTATCTAAACTACTCTCATCATCTAATTCTACTTATATTCACTCTTAAATACCATAATATCTCATTCTTCATCTCTCTCCACAACCGGATCTGCTTTCGTCCGATAGCTGCCGCGCTCCGATGGCCGAATCTACTCACCTCGTGCTCCGACACTCACCACCGCGCTCCAATGACAGGATCTACACACCGCCGCACTCCGACAGTCGGATCTACTCATCGTCTCGCATTGATAAAAAATAGTAGAGACTCTACGCTCCGAGCTCCGACAATACTGCATTCTTGGCTTCGGTCGGGTCCGCTCGACTCCCTCCCTTCTCTCTCATTCTCTTCCCGCTCGAGAAAGTAGAGACAAAAGAGAGGAGAATATGACTGTCAGGTTAAGATCTAGAAGAGATGAAAGGGATTAAATAAAAAAATTGGAAGAGCAAGAACCCAAGTTTGTTAACACTATCCACAAAATTGTCCCGTGCCTTTAATTTGCATCGAGATTTGCGTTCAGTATCAATCAAACAACTAAAATTAATCTTCTTTTTTTAACCAAAAGTATCAGAGCATAAATTATACAGTGTCTCATGCAATGGGCAATTAAAATGATAAATGATAAAAGAATACTATTATAATAGAACCAGATAGTAGTTTTACAAGTTAAAGAACCAGACGAAATAAATAACTCAAATTGCAAATTTTTGACTAAAACATTAAATTTCTCACCAGTGGAGAATCAACCAATCAGTATCGGTCAAAAACAGACATCAAGATCGGACATGCGTGCAATTCTGACTCAGGCGTTACTGATAGTACCACTAATCAGAATCATATCAAGATCGTCTCTTTATAAATGACCGATCTTGTTCATCCGATTCTGAAAGGTATAAGTATCACATATTTGATAGATATTATTTGTACATTTTAATTCTACTGGTGTCTGATACAGTCCACATACGTCATAACGTCAATCACTTCGTAATTTTTAGTGCAATGTCGCTCTCTGTTTCATTCATTTTGCCACGTTAAATATTTTGGGCTTCTATTGTATTTTTTTAGGGAATTTTGGGCTTCTATTTCCTTCTCTTTTTAAGCTCCACTATCAGTAGCGCTTGACCTGGACAAGAAATTGAATCTGGGATTGGGGTACACATGGGCTCATATTGGATTTCCTAAAAAACCCAGTAGCTACATGGGCTCATATTGGATTTTTTTTCAACAAGTTCAAACCACCTATAAGCCCAATAGATAGCTTTTGTCGATTTTCCTACGCAATTTTCTATACTTGTGCATTAAGATTAATAGATTATTATAGTTCCGCTAATGGTATATGTGAATTATGTCAAGTTCTTCCAGCACCGTGATCAAATTTGATTAATAGATTAGAATAATTTAGCATACATTTTATGATACATCCAACTCATACGGTACATATATTTGAAAAATATTATTCAAATTTAAAAATAAAATATCACGTGTTTTAAATTATCTAGATATGATGTGTATCAAATTTGAGTTAATTTAAAATTAATTTAATCATCCATCAAATAATTGTAAGTTTTTTTAGCAGTGAAGTTTTAATGGTTTTATGTTGAATGACCAATAAATTTTAAATTGACTCAATGCACGTCCAATCTAAATAATTGAGAATACACTTACAATTTAAATGTTTAATTTGAATAAAATTTTCCAAATATAAGTACTATGAAAATTTAATGTATCATAAATGTTGGATGCATGCTAAAATTATTCCTAAGATAAAATACAAAAAGAAAAGAATTCAGAGTAGGTCCGATGCCCATCGGACCTACTTTGGTTCGATGGGCTTAATCACCATCCGATTTGCAATAAGATGTGTGCGCTTCGCTTTAAAATACATGCGTGTTTACTTCAATTTCTGTGCGCACAGAGCTTGATGCTGATTGGACGGTGTTGAAGCTAATTGTACTCAAAGGTAGGTCCGATGATCTGATCTCAAAAGAAAAAGATGAAAAAAAGAATAAAAAACTTTAGTCTTATATCCACCCTTTCAAAACTTTTGATCAAGAGAACCTTCTTTTTGCTATCTTTATATACATGTAAGTACTTCATTTGACATGCCTCAGCTTTACGCGGCCGGTTCCTTGGCCATGGATTCGCTATATCTTCTATTTTTTCCCATGTGATTTCCCCTTCTTTTGTATTCACATGAGGTGCACATTGATCCAACGTAGTCAGGAAAGAGAGATGCAACCAGAATATCCTTTTGTTTTTCACAGATTTGTTTGACTGGTTTTCTCCTTTTTACCAGTTCTACATCACATGCCAATTCCCTCATCGATCCCTAGTGATTCGTATGGCTATAATTAGAGATGCTTTCGTCCTCTCTTTTAAATCATTGATTCGGTTGGAAATGCCAATATCTTTTAACTTTCTTATAGGAATATATTGGTACCAAGAGAGATCTTAAAATTTACTTTTGTTTATGCTTGTTATTGACCAAGCTAAATATACCAGTAGTATATAGCTTTTTCAAGTTGTACCAGTTGTTGCTGGTACAGAAATGTCTTGTACCGTACCAATTAATGAAATAGTTTCTATTATTGGATAGTAGTCTGATAAAGTTTATTGGTACGAGCAGAGATCATAAATTACTTGTTATTTATGCACCAAATACACACCAGTAGGCAGTTTAGCTTTTTTCAAGTTGTACCAGTTGTTGCTGGTACAGAAATGTATTGTACAGTACCAATCATTCAAAGAGTTTCTATTATAGGATAGTAGTCTGACAAAGTTTTGAGAAGGCTACATTGTACTTTCTCCACTAGATAGTTAGTTACCATAGAATCCAACTAAACATATAATACAACAGAAGGAGAGGTCAAAAGAAACAATGGTCTCATACAATGTATCATGTGAATTATAAGCACAACTAATCTAAGTAGTGGTCATCACTTTTTTCGTCATCAAGTCTAATTTTAGTTTTACATTTCGAATGAGGGAATGGTAATGTGCATATTACAGCTCGACTTGTGCTATGAATTCATATCTCAATTTTTAAAGTTTAATTGTCGATCCAAACAGTTAAACATGTTCTCCATATAGAAATGTACTTGTAGACCAAATTTTACATTTTTTATTTTTTACTATTTTTTAGATAGGTAGAAATCACTTCATCTAAAAATTCTGGACCATCCGAAAGTGGTGATTTCCTACCTATCTAAGAAGATAGTAAAAATATCTAAAAAATTGTAAAATTTGGTCTCCAAATACATTTTCATATGGTAATCATGTTTAACAGTTGAATCAACTGATTAAACTTTGAACATAGAGATATGAATCCATAGTACGGATCAATCTGTAATATGCATATTACCATAACCTCATTTTTACATTTTTTTTTTAATTTTCTATAGAAGTTTCTATAGATGCCTGTAGTGGTTTGATTAAACCAGTGTTAAATATTTGGGCTCAGAATGTAAAGGCCCAACCACCAAAAATATAAAAAAGTAATAATAAGGGATTAGAATTTAGAAGTTCGGTTATATGGTTAAAGCAGAAGGTCACTTTCTTTCTCTTTATAGACAAATGGTTGAAAATGAATGTTTCAAGTTGGGTGCATTTTTTAGGATATTCCATTCAGATAGAGAGATAAAAAGATGGATAGATATGTAGATAGATGCCAAGGCTAAGCTCTAAATTCTCCACAAATTGTTAACACATAAAAGACACTCTAAAACATGATCAGGCGACAGCCATTAATGTAAAGTAAAGCCATCTTTTGTGATCAATCTCAGAATTATGAAAGAACAGAAATGATATTTAGTTATAACATATGTAATCCAACTTGAAAGATTATTTGTAGTCCCCTCCAATTAGGAGTATCAATGTTTCATGCCAATTTGTGATTGATTTTGACACGACATCTTTAGTAAAGGCATGGTTTGATTTTTAGCCCAAGCACTCTTTCTAATTGCGGTTCAAGTATAATTTACATCAACTGATACATCCAATAATTTCAAGGAACACCATTAGTTCTTGATGGTTTTCTGCATATATGTACATAAATATTTGAGTAGAACTAGGGTGTGTTGTGCTCACCAAAGGATTTGGTGAGCATAACACCTAAATCTATTGGATTGATTTCAAACGAGACGAATCCAAACTGTTAAAACCGATCTACTTCACGAGTGATGCGTGCACATACAAAATTTTGATATTTTCGAATTCATTTAGTCCAAAGTCAAGAGGTCAAAAGTGATAAAAAAATAAATGCACCAAAATGAAGATTTAGGAGTTATTTTCGTGCATTCATTTTTCATCAATTTTGAACTCTTGACTTTGGACTAAATGAATTCGAAAATTTCAAAATTTTGTATGTGCACGCATCACTCGTGAAGTAGATCGGTCTCAACTGTTTGGATTCGTCACGTTTGAAGTCAATCCGATAGATTTATGCTCACCAAACTCTTTAGTGAGCACAACACACCCTAGTTCTACTCTAAATATTTATTCAAGGGAGAAACTGATATATTATGAGAGAAGTTCAATAATATATAGTAATGATCCAAGGACATGTTATTATAAGGTAGATAATGTTGACAACGATTCTTCAAATCAATTTAAGTAAGATTAAAAATCATAAAATAAATTTATATATATGTTTATTGGACACATAGATAGTCTAGAAAATAAAAAATGTATAGAATTTGAATATCTTTGATAATGCATCAAGGACTATTATTTTCATATCATTGAAACTTTAAATCACTTCATATATAATAAACATATACTGAATATCATTATTCTTACAAAAACATATTATTTGCATGACATTAATCATTCCAATAACATGTTAGATTATAAATTTAAATTTTATATTTGAAAATTATTAAAATAAGTGATGTTGATCTGGAAAATATCAAAGCATATCAAGGACTTGATGAGAAATGAGCACTTGGGCTAAAAATCAAAGCATGCCTTTACTAAAGATACCGTGTCGAAATCATACGCAAGTTGGCAGAAAACTTTAATATTCCTAATTGTAGGGAACTGCAAATAGTTGATCGATACTTCTAATTGTAAGAGTTTGGTCTTGAGATAGGAGATCCGATGGGCATCGGACCTACATTTAGGTTCAATTAGCTCTAGGACCGTACGATTATCTATGCACAGGAAATTGATAAGACTTGCACAGATTTTGATACAGAGCACACGAATCTTGATGCAAATCTAATGGTCATCACACCCATCGAACCAAGGTAGGTCCGATGGGCATCGGACCTACTCTGATTCCCATAATGTGAGGAATGATTTTCATGGAAAATATTATATTTCATGAATAACAAAATTCATATAATTATTCTTGTTTTTACAAATAATAATAAAATAATGTTAAACAAGTATGTATTCTCGATGTGAAATAATATGTATAGGTTGTGAATTGTGATTGTCACAAATTTGTTTCATCGGAATTATAGTCATTTTATACTCAATTTAATAAATACCAACTAATATTAAGATTTAAAGGCGTAATTGTAACAAATTGGAGACTTTAGGTTGGTGATTGTCACAAATAAAAATAAAATAAAAGGCTACCTGTCATGCATAGCAAATTAAAGGTAAGGATCAATGCATAGCAAATTAAAGGTAACTTTTCCCAATGCAAGCGTCCTAGATTATGATTTCTTAGGTTTACTATAATTTATATCAGATATACTAACAGAACCTAGTTCTAATTCTATAATACCTGAGGCACAAAATTCTAGTCTTACAAGTTAGTTTATCACCTACTTAACCTTTCGGTGTGGATAATTTTTTGTACAACTTGTCTCCGGATAATCAGAATAAAAAACATTTACGGACAAATTACAAAGGTCACCTTTCAAGTTTCACCAACAAAATTTTATTTTTACTAAAGCTGTTCTTTTAATCATTTCAACTGTTCTTTCCAATACAGAGAAAAATAAATAAAAGGTACAAGAGGTCGGACACCTAGTACTGAAGTCTGAAGATCTCAATTGCAATGTAGGTATTGATCTGTTACAAATTTCATAGAACATTCTCTGTCACAACTAACTGAGAAGATGGTCCCACTAGTTGGTTTTATTATTCATAAAGTTTGCTTGAGAGAAATGATGGGACCCACATGTTACTGTGCAGTAACAAATTAAGGTAATTACAAGTACTTAATAATTGTCAAAAGTACAGTGCATGGGGAACATAACATAAAGAACCAATGCCTCAATAAAGGGAAAGATAAGCTTCAAATCTCAATGACATAATTAAGCCCCTAGTTTGGGCTAGCAGCCAAAACATAGTTGGATACATACACTCATTTCATGGCTAAGATTGAAGCAAATCCAACAAGCAAAGTACAAAGCCAACTATACAATCTCTTTTTTTCGGCAGCATCTCTCTTTGGAACATAGCATAAATCAGAAATAGGAACTCCCCCACACAATAATTGTACTGTAAGTCTCTTACCGCACCTGGTAACATTTCCAAGGATTTACACAGATAATTTTCAGGTTTCTGATATATACAGATAGCTACAAGGCAGGGGTGAAAACGGTATGGATAATATATTATCCTTATTCGAAAAATTAGATGTGGATATTCGATATCCGAATATCTGTGTGGATATGGATACTGATATGATATTACATTTCAATTATCTGTATTCAAATAGTAGATATATATCATATATTTAAATATATATTATGAAAAAATGTTGTTATTCACCATTAAAATTAGATAAATTTTAATGAAGTTTGGTATTTTTTTAATATTATTTTAATAACTATCCGATTTGATCCGTATTCATATCTGTATCCGAATATCAACTGATTTGTATCCGTATCCGAAAAATAAAAAAGAATATAGATATGATTTTACCACTATCCGCTCCATATTCGCTCCGTTTTCACCCCTGCTAGAAGGTGTAGATTTTGGGTTGATTTAACTATGCTGCGTATTTCATTTTCTTGCTTGAATAGGTGTTGGAGGTTTGGGTCTGCCAATTGTAAACCCTAATTCAAATAAGTGACAAGGTCAATTATGGCAAGGAGACATGTATTACAGGCACAGCCAGGCCCGTGAATTTGTCTGTACAGCTAGTTACTTTTGGGCTCTGCTTAGAATCTCACTTTAGAGGTTAGTGCGGTTCTTTTGTGGTCTGAATTCATGCAAATATTCGTGGGGTAAAAACAGTTTCAATTGTTTCTTTATTTGTAAGTTGTAAGTTGTAACAAACGTTTCTAGCAATACTACAATGAGCTAGAGGAGTCTTAATTGATAAATAGTTTTTGTTATTCGGATTCTATAAAGATTGGAAAAGGCTAGCGTGCTATCTATAGTATAGTGATATACTATGCTATTTACTTTAAAATCTATTGAATAAACTTTAAATGACGAATTCAAACTATTGAAACCGATCTACTTCACGAGTGATACATTTACATATAAAATTTATAAATTTTTGCATTCATTTCGTATAAAGTCAGACAATAAAAAATTAATGAAAAATAAATGTATTAAAATTAACTTATAAATCTTTTTTTTTTACCGCTTGATTTTATATTAAACGAATTTAAAAATTTATAATTTTTATATGTAAATGCATCACTCGTGAAGTATATCAGTTTCAACGGCTTAGAATCATCGTTGAAACATATCCAATAGATTTTTTTATAAATAACACGGTATGTCACTATGCTACGGGTAGTACTCTAGTTTTATTCATAAAAATTAATAATACAAATTTAACACAAAGTACAAACATAGGACAGCACAAAAGCTATTGTCTTTATTGATATTTATGGACTTAATTTTTTATGTCACTACTGACCAATACAATTCATTACACATGCATGCCTGCCTGCATTCACACAAAAAAGAAGATCTAGAATTTTTTTTATTTATTTACAGAGATCAACTATGTACATGGCTATTAATTTATTACTAGTGGTTATTATTTTTACTATATATTAAGTCAATTTTAAAATTGTTATTTTCAATAATCTAAATTTTCTCACTGTTTATTAAAATCAAGTATTTTAAAACTGATTTAATAAAAAGTAAAAAAATTTCAAAAAATATAAAATTTGGTCTTCAAGCACATTTTCATATAGAGAACACATCTAACGGTTTGTATCGACCGTTTAGACTTTGAAAATTAGAAAACCAATTGGTTGCACCACGGCTCTGGAATAAACGTTTTGATATTAGCCAACCTCTATATATATAGTGAGTGACTAATATCAAAACGTTTGTTCTTAGGTCATGAAACAAATGCTTCGGTTTTTACATTTTCAAAATCCAAACAATCGATCCAAACCGTTCAACATTCAATCTATATTAAAATGTGATTGGACACTAAATTTTACATTTTTTGGAAATTTTTTTACTATTTATTAAGCCAATTTTAAAATAGCTGTTTTCAATGATCAATAAATTTTTCACTGTTAATCAAAATCAGCGATTTGAAAACTGACTTAATAAATAATAAAAAATTTCAAAAAATGTAAAATTTAGTCTCCAAGCATATTTTAATATAGATATCACATCTAACGGTTTGGATCGACCGTTTGGACTTTCAAAATCAGAAACCAATTGGTTGCACCATGACTCCAGAAACGTCTTGATATTAGCCAACCCCCCCTCTCTCTCTCTCTCTCTATATATATATATATGAGGAGGGATCCAATTACACCTTTTTTTTACACATCTTGACATTATTTTTTTTATAGGTCAATTTTGCGATTTCAAAATCCAAACAGTCGATCCGAACCGTTCAACATGATCACCATATTAAAATGTGCTTGGAGGTCAAATTTTACATTTTTTGAATTTTTTACTATTTGTTAAGATGGTTACAAAATCGCTATTTTTCAATGGTCTAAAAATAACGATTTTGTAACCATCTTAATAAATCGTAAAAAAATTCAAAAAAAAATGTAAAATTTGATCTCCAAGCACATTTTAATATATCCATCATGTTTTGGATTAACTATTTGGACTTTGAAAATTGTAGGTGTCAAAGTGTGTCAAAAAAAAGGGTGTAATCCGATCCCTCCTAATATAATAGAAACTTTTATTGATCAGAACAATTTGTTTATCCATAGAACTAAAACTTTTATATGAGATCTTTTGAAATATACTATATTAAATAGTTAGCACATGTGAATTACTATTGCCTAACATAACAGGTTAGTGAAAAACAATAAATTTAAAATGCAAGCATAATAATACTAGCTTATTTTTATTACTCAGTAGCTTGATATGCTTTCTAGAACGACAAACAAAATTATTAATTGCGTGGGCACAGAATTGATGTATTAAACATAATTTCTATTAGCATGCGTGTTTCTTATTCAATTGCATTCTGAGCAAAAGAGGATTAGAAATGTGACACCATCACCGTTCTGACGGTCCTTCAACCAATAAGCCTAACCATTCTATTGACATGTAATGATACCATCTGGAACGCTTTAATAGACCATTACAGGAGTAGAACTAGGGTTTAGGGTGCTCCTAAGCTAGGGTGCTCCTAAGCTCACCAAGCCCTTCGTGAGCACGACTCTAAAACCTATCGAATTGACTTCAAACAACATTTTCAAACCGTTAGATGTTCAATCTATATTAAAATGTGCTTGGAGACCAAATTTTAAATTTTTTGGAATTTTTTTACTATTTATTAAGATGGTTTGAAAATCGCTGTTTTTATTAAAATTCTGCACCACTGGAAAACAGCGATTTTCAAACCATCTTAATAAATAGTAAAAAAGTTTCAAAAAATGTAAAATTTGGTCTCCAAGCACATTATAATATAGATTGAACATCTAACGGTTTGAAAATGTCGTTTAAAGTCAATTCGATAGATTTTAGAGTCGCGCTCACGGAAGGGCTTGATGAGCTTAGGAGCACCCTAGTTCTACTCCCATTACAGTGCCCATATGCCTTGACAAAACAGAATGACACCAGTACCGGCGGTTCCAGCGAAGCTATAACCGCCACGTATGCTTTTGATTGACATGCTCCAGTATTTTGGTCATTACTTCTCCCGACATTTTTAATAATACCCCAAGTTAATTAAAGATTAATAAAAATACCCACGGTTCCCGAAAATTTTTAAAAATGCCCAAACCGGCCATTAAATGGCCGGTACCGAATTAATTTCCCAACCGGCCATTAAATGGCCGGTCCCCCATTTAATTTTTTTTTTTTTTTTTTTTTAGATAAATAGATAAAATGCTGAAATCTAACACTAAAAAATCGAATTGTTTTGTTAAATATTTGTTAGATTACTTTTTTCATAGCATATTTATACTAAAATACACTATGAATAGGGCCGATTTTGTGCTAAAATATGCAAAATCTGAGATTTTTATTTTTACCAAAAACAGAAAATATATATAAAATAGAAAACATATATAAAAGATACAGAAAATATATATAAAAGATACATCAAAGACCCTAAAAACTTTAAAATTATAAAAAAATGTCCAAAAGTCCATGAAGGAAGACTCGGATCGCGAATCTGAGCTCGCAAAATGGGCGAAACAGATCGTAGATGGGTTTCGGAACCGGTTTTGGGCTGTGGAGTTCCTGTCAAAATTTCAGCCCGATCCGACGGACGGATCAAAAGTTACGCTCCTTTTCATGAAGCATGCACAGGCCCATATTGCATCATTTCCGATTAAGATTTTCATTTCTATTCTTCAATCTACGTAGCTCAGTAAATTACCGTATTTTAGCATAATTCTACATAATTATTGTAATTTTAGCATTTTAGTAAATTTACTGTATTTTAGCATAATTATTGTAATTTACCGTATTTTAGCACAAAATCGGCTCTATTCGTAACGTATTTTCTAACAAATATTTAACAAAACAATTCGATTTTTTAGATTTCAGTATTTTAGCTATTTGTCTCTTAAAAAAATTTAACATAATTTAAAGTAATTTAGTGTCAATCAGCATAAATTAACATAATTTCAAGTAATTTAGCGTATTTTAGTATAAATATATGCTATCAAAAAAGTAATCTAACAAATATTTAAAAAAATAATTCGATTTTTTAGTCTTAGATTTCAGCATTTTATCTATTTATCTAAAAAAAAAAAAAAAAATTAAATGGGGGACCGGCCATTAAATGGCCGGTTCCCCTCTTTAATAAAAAAAAAAAAAAAAATTGCGGGACCGGCCATTAAATGGCCGGTTTGGGCATTTTTAAAAAATTTCGGGAACCGTGGGCATTTTTATTAATCTGTAATTAACTTGGGGTATTTTTAAAAATGTCGGTTACTTCTCGTACAAGTTCCGATTAAGGTAATTCAAAATTATATAAAAAGCTTACAAAATGTTCTCTAACTTTTATGTTTTGAGTTTTTTCCGAAACATGAGACATCATGGTCAAATAAGCGTGACAAAAGAACCGGTTAGTTTGGAGCCTGTTTGTCATTAATTAGTTAAGTGTGAGTTTATGTGTGTCATTAATAGAGTCAAAAGATTTTTTTGTGTATTGTTTCAAATGTATAACTGAGTTTCTAGGGAAGGTCATTTGAGTGTATCCAGAAAGAGTACTAAATGTGTTTTGATATTAAAAAAAGTAATTGAGAGTTGTAATAATTATTAAGTAGCTTATAGAAGAAGAATATGACTATATAAAGGTCCAAAGTAAGATTGTAATAGAGATTATTGAAATATTACGAACTTAAAATATTGAGTTAAGTTTATCTTTTATTTTATTATCTGTTGAGTTGAACTTGTTTCTGTTTGAGTGATGCATCGTTGAACTAGTTAGTTTGTGTCTTTGTAATTAATCTTTGTGGCCGGACGATGTCAAAATGAAAACAAGTTAGACAATTTATAAATAGTGAATTGCAAAAGGGTTGTTCGACCTTTCTAAGTATCTGTCTAATTGCAAACGTTAGAACGAATTCATATCATCAGTATATTGATGTAGTTTATATTCAATTCGTTTGTTACATATTAGCATAAATTTTAAGGACATCCGTGCGTTACTGAACGTGATACGTCCTATCTCGGGAGATGAGGCCGTATGGGAAATTGGGCTGAGTCGGATTCGTCCTGCCAAAAGATGGCAGGCCGAGGTGTGAAGTGAGTTGTGAACTCGGGGTGGATTGTGAGAGATTCTGGCTCTATCCTGTATGATCTCTCTTGTGGTTGGAAAACGTGTCCCCGCTTCATGGGAATCACTGGCTTATATAGTCCGTCCATAACTGCTATCTCGGGCAGTTATGGAGGACGTGGGTAGTTATGTCAGCCGTTACTGGGATAGGGGGCATTAAGTTAGCCGTTTCTACCATCATCCCGCATGTCGGTTAACACGAACTCATTTAAGGCATATTGGGGCCGCTGTATTGGGCCCCGACTTGGTGGATATTTGGGCCTTTCATATGACTTCGGGTTGGCCTCTTAGTGAGGTCCGAATCCCAGTCGTTCATGGCCCAGTTTAAATTAAAGGGCCTGTGGAACATGGCCCTATCATTAGCCCCCGAAGTCGGAATGCATCAGCGAGATGCTTTCGACTTGAGGGTGTATAACTCATGAAAGCACAATTAAAAAAGTACCAAACATAAATAAACCCTTCTTATATTAATAAAGACTCGTTACAACTCGAGCTAAACTAAAAGATTCAATCAGAAATAAAGGCTACAACTCGAAATGAACTAAGGCTTCAAGCAAAAAATAAAAGGTGGATCTACTTAGCCTATTAGCTTTTATTCTTATAAGTTAATGAAATCCCGGAGGTGAAGGGATGAAGTCCATCATCTCACTATCCGGATCTTCAAAATGATCGTCTTCCCAAATCTGGTCCGGAGTAGCTGTAGCCAATGTGGGTGCATTGGGATGTCGGTTTTGGCAAGTTTGACATCTGAAGAATCGACGTCGGGGATCTGACCGATCATGAATCAAAAAATGAGAGGGATGCCACCACGTGCGACAACCCCGACATTTGACCATGTCTTCTTTTAGGGCAGATTTCCCACATGCCAGGCAATCGCGAAGAGGTCCGAGGAATTCGACGATGTTAAATTCGTCGCCCACCTCCCTAAATACTGCCAGCTTGTAATTTAAAAGGTCTCGGATGGTGACGGACTCGTTATCCAGCATCCAATCCAAGTCATTGGGAAAGTCTTGGATCAAGTCCTCCCTCTCCTCGGTTGTAAGTACACGTCGCTGGGGACCTCGGCTGGAGCTGGATGAACCAACAGGGCGAGATGGGATAATTCGACGCTCAATAGCTCGACGTTGCCTTGCACGTTCCTCTAGGAACTCTAAAGCATGTCGGTTAACAGACATGATGGATGCGAGGTGGAAATATTTGTTTTCTCAAAAGCAAAAGTAAAAGGGAAAGTATGTAGGGAAAGTGTGTCCCTGTCCTGTAAGAAATACCCTATTTATAGTCGTCGAACCGCTATCTGCCCAACTGTATACCATTAAATTGGCAAGTTTAAAATAGGCAGGTTTTAAAATAGGCAGGTTTTAAAATAGGCAGGTTTTAAAATAGGCAGGTTTTAAACCGCCATCTCTCTTTTTTTTTTTTTTTTTTTTTTTTTTTTTTTTTTTTTTTTTTTGCGCGTGTTAAATGGTTTGTAAGTAAAACGAGATGAAAGCCCGAGGTAAATAGGAGAACAATGAAAAATAGATTAAATGTTCATTGATATTTCAAACTCATACAAGATCTAACTCAAACTGATATAATAACAAAGCCTATTGATACTAAAGAACATCGGATCTTGGAAGAGATGGACACAAAGATAGTTAATGTAGCCTCCTTTACTGTTGAGCGTGAAGACCACATCGTCGAATCAAATGTAGCCTCCTTTACTGTTGAGCGTGAAGACCACACCATTGGGTTAAACAATGTCGTCGGCAACGTTATTGATCCGACGTGCGTGGGGAAGGCATTGTTTACAAGTGAAGGATGTGAAGCGAGGATCACTATGGTTCCGAGGTGATCTTCGAGCCGAACACCCGGGATGAAAGGCTTCTTCACAGCTGTCACAATGAAACATTTGCGGAGAATATCCCCTCAACTTGCAAATCGCACATCGGTCCCAAGCTAATGGGTTGTCTACATCATTGGGCTTGTGGATGGTAATCTCGGGACATAGACGAGATGACGGAATATCATCTTTTTCAAGGGCAATCTTGTTGCTCACTTGATCAGTCATCTCGTGATAGTTTGAGAGAGTAGGATAATTGTACGGTTGATGGATCGTTAAAGAAAGACGGAGGGTGTATATATAGTATATCGGCATTAAATGCCTGACGCTTCGTCTTCCGTTAACCGCCGTGAGCCATCTAGTCAGCCATCAAATCAGTCTGTAAGTCGAGGTGATGGCTCAATCCGTGCGTGACACGTGGCTTTCGTTAATTCGGTGAGAACTCGCGGCCGTTGAACGAGCGCGGGAATCGAAGCGTCGCCATGATGAAAGGAGACAGCGCGACGTTTCGTGGCGTCGTTTCGAAAACTACGCAAGTATTGAGCGGGAAAAAAGAAGGCCTCTATATATTTCGGCCCCCCCCCCCTCCCCACTTAATTAATATCGTTTACTTGAGCCATTTGAAATCGGAGCGAAAGAGGAAAAGCAATCTCGGAATTCAGGAGCTGTCAATCTCGGAAGCGAAAGTCGAGCATTTCAACCTCCAAAAAAGGTAAGCCTTTGTCACCTCGGTACCTGGCCATGAATTGGCAAAGCCAGCATGTTGTAATGTTTATTGGCCGAAGTTAGGGAGTAAATTAATGAATAGTATAAGTATGGTAATGTTGTAGGAGTCTATTTACCTACCATAACTTTGATATCTAATGTGCATAATGAGCATAAATGCTTTTAGAAACTGATATTGTAATAGTAAGGTCGGTAACTTAAGCCAATCCTGTTTATTCGTAAATTTAGAAATGGCCGAAGAACAAGGTGGATCTCGGGACCAAGCTCCCCATACCTATGAGGAGGTGTCCCCACTATCCTTTTCACCCCCCCGCCCTGGTAGGGGCAAGAGTTTATACGGGATGACTCCCGTACATTCTGACGCAATGTCGGGAGATAATGAGGAGGAAGAATATATGGAAGGAAGTGAGCACGAAAGTCCATCTCGGGGTGAACTGGTTGACACCCCGGTGGGAACATCACAAGGGCCGTTGAAACCCAAAAACCCAAAGGCCAAGAAAATAATAATTCCCCGAGATGGCCACCCAAGCGATACGAACTTCCCAACATCTGCCGGTATTTCACCCAAGCTATTTGTCCAGTGTGAAGATTATTGTGATGCCTTCTATAACGAACTTGTGCTGGAGGCCAGCAGAAAAGAGTATTCTCGAGAGGCAGTTCGGATGGTGGCTCCGGGCCCAAATGATCGAGCTCACGACTCAGAGCGCGGCATGTGCATATATTGGAAGATGCCAAAGTGCGGGTTCAAAATAAGGTTGTCCAAATTCGCACGCGAGATTTTGCGACATCTCAAAGTGGCTCCTGCACAGTTGACCGCACCCGCGTGGTGTTACATCATGAGCTTCAAATATGTATTCGACTACTTGCCCGAGTTAAAGGAATATTTCCCAAGTGTCGGGTTATTCTTCCATTACTTCACCGTGTTATATAACAGTGAAAGTTATCTCGCGATACGGAAGCGCTCTAATGGTTTGGCGCTGTTTGAGCAACTGTCCAAAGCGGACGAGTGGAACCACGGGTGGGTATATCTCGAGAACCCGGAGGAGCTGAAATGTTTTTTGAATGTACAAAAGGAATGGCGCCGTCTAGAAAAGAAAAAATTGATGCCGACCTCACCTGATCCCCTGACTCCAGCTGATGTAAAGGCTAAAGAAATTCTTGATTATTATTTCACAAGTTAGTGTTTTTTGCCTTTAATTTACACCGGTATACCTGTGCATCATATTTATTTATCTAACTCGTAATAACATGAATAATGTACTAACTTTCGCATACCCTGCAGGTCACGGTTGTATGGCATTACCGTGGAAGGCCGCGAGTTCCTTCCCACTTGTAGCTAACCCGGAGGGCGGGGTCGTTCAGAAGAAAGGGATTAAGAACCCATCCAAGCCGAAGGCGGCTATAGTTCAGAAAACACCAAAGTCGGCCTCTACCCCGGTAACTCGTCAGCCGAGATCGGCACATACCGGGAAGAGTGTCAAAGACAACACCTCCGGTTCTTCCAAACTCGGGGGGTCGCAAAAGAGGAAGGAAGTATCTTCAGACGTTCCTCCACCTCCACGTCTAACAAGGGAGCAAAAGGGAAAGGGTACAGCTTCTGGGCATCCCGAGGCCAAAAAACAAAAGACTCAACCCGAGATTAATTTGGGTAGAGTACAGGAGGCTGTAGAGGAACCCTCCCAAGCTCAAGTCGACGCTGCTCAAGCGGAATTAGACAAGATTATTGACAACGCAGCCGACAACGTGTGGGACCCCTCAGAGGAGCATAGGGATTTCCTGAAGTCGCGAATTTCGGACCAAGGGCGACAAACCGGTTTCGTGTGGGGCACGAATATCTCGCGGGGTTTCCCGGACAGCATCTTGGCCTATCTTCCTGGGTATTCGCTAATGCAGGACGAGGTGGAGCATCCCGAGGTTCATGCCGCCTTTTCACGGGAAACCTTCAGGTTAACCACCACTCAGCACCAGAGGAGATGGGCTGAGGAGCACCCCGACCAAGTAGTTGGTCATGTGTCGAGTCTACTGCATGATGCCGGGGTGTACTTCGGGTTTCTGAAGGACTCGATTGACAAACGGGATTCCCTCGTCATTCGTACTGACCAAGAGTCGCTAAACAGGGCTATCCTCGAGAGGAACTACTTTTTGCGAATGGCCGCACAAAAGGATAAGGAAATGAGAATAGCGCATGGCCAAGCTGCTGTGTTTAAGGCCAAACTCGAATTTGCAACGCATGTGGGCGTGCAAGCGGATGCCCAGCGTAAGGAGGCAGAGGAGAAATTGCAGCATCAAAAACGCAAAGCCGAGGATTACAAGGGCAAGTCGGCACGTCTTAAAACCGAACTCGAGGCCCGAACTAAAGAGTTGGAGGACGTGAGGGCAGAGAACGCCCGACTTCAGGCCGAGATGCATGAGCTGCCAAAGAAAACACTTAGCAGATTTCTGGGCAGCAGAGCCTTCACACAAGCTGTCCCTTACGCATGTGTTGACATGATGACAGCAACCGTGCATGGCTATCTCTTGGCACTAGCCGGCCATTACCCGTTTAGACCCGAACAGGTAGGGTTTACCGAGGTGAACCCTGAAAAAGTTGTTACAAAAAATCTGTCGGGTTACCGCTGGGATGAAGAGGGTGATTTATTTTTGAACCCGGACGGGACTCCTATTAATCAGGACCTTATGCTTGAAAATCATCCGGTTTTAGGTATCGTCCATCCCTGGCCCAAGGCTAAATGGCCCAAGCATCTCGACTTGCCAGATGCCCCATCTGAAGAGCTGGACGATTTGCCTTCTGAGTCTGAAGGTAATAGTATAGGCCGCGAGATGATGGCAACTGAAGAAGATGAGGCGGTCAACCCTGATGGGCAAGGAAATGAGGCGACTTTAGATGCTCCCCTCTCACCTCGCGAAGGGGGAAATGGAAGTCCGAAAGAGGCGGACCCATCTATTTGTAAGTGTAAATTTACCTATCATATTCCTCGAGATGAGGTATTCTGGCCTATGCTCACTAAGTCTCTGTTTTTGTTTATATGCAGGATCATATCGAGCTAAGGAAGCAAGGAATTTTATTTTGTTTAGGAATGATTTTATACCCCCGAGATGTGGGGGTTAACAGAACTGTGATGTATTAATGTATTCATACCCCCGAGATGTGGGGGTTTTAACAGAAATGTTGTAATATGATGTGGTATACCCCGGAAATGTAGGGGTTTAACAGAAATTTGTGTAATCCTAAATTATTATTATTTCGTAGTTCTTTATTTCTCCGAGATGTTTCTTTCGATTTTTATCTCAGTTCATGCTTTGTATATATCCTTCTTGCCCCTTTTTTTTTTATTTATCGACATCGGGGAAAAGGGAAGTCGCGAGAAACATACGTTACCCCAAGGGGTTTTCGATTAATGTCGCGAACATAAAAATCATATTACTGGTTTAACAGTCGTCGTCTCGTAAGACTACATTTATTTCTTGTGTATCTCGGGAATCTTGACCAAGACTTATTTCGTTGCCAAAAAGGCTTTCATTCATATATCTCGTACCCCAAATAATAATAACACAAGCAAATATCATATATAAATTGAGAACAGCCTAGGACCATACAAAAACTTGTATCTCGGTCTAGGTAAAATACATGAGATATAACAGAAAAAAGGGCTTATCTCGCCCATAACAATACATGGAATATAGGAAGTAAAACAATGTGAAAGTAAAATCATACATTAAGTGTAGAATTTCCGAAGGTGACAAGCGTTCCATGGTCGAGTAAGTATGAAACCACTCGGATCTTCCAACTCGTATGCGCCTTTTCCTCGGGGTCGGATGACCTTGAAGGGACCTTCCCATTGAGGAGCGAGTTTACTGACATGTTTGCCAGTAGCTTCAACAGTTTTGAGAACCAGATCACCAGGTTGAAACGCACGAGGTACCACATGTTTGTCGAATGCACGCTTAACTCGTCGTTGATATTCCATGGTGCGTATGCGAGCTTTCTCCCGACCTTCGGTATGAGGTCGAGGTCAGCAGCACGTGCCTCGCGGTTCGCTTCAGCGGAATATGTCAAAGTGCGGAGAGATGGTTCCATCAATTCGATTGGAGTGACTGCTTCCATTCCGAATACCAGAGAATATGGTGTTTGCTGTGTAGCCTCTCTGGGTGTTGTACGATAAGCCCACAAGATGCCATCAAGAATGTCGGGCCAGTTTTTCCTGTTCTCTGCAACTTTCTTCTTCAGGCCATCTAAGATTGTACGGTTGGTGACTTCGGCCAATCCATTGCTAGCCGGGTGGCTGACCGAGGTGAAATTGTTTTGGATACCCAAGTTGGACAGGAATGCGATGGTTCGGGCTGCATTGAATTGAGTTCCATTGTCCGAGATGAGGGCATGTGGTATGCCGAAGCGACAAATGATGTTCCTCCAAATGAACTTCTCTGCTGCTGCGGCTGTAATTGTTGCCAGTGCTTCAGCTTCAACCCATTTGGTGAAATATTCCACTGCGACAATTATCCAACGGCGCTGTCGAATAGCTGTGGGAAATGGCCCGACTATGTCTATTCCCCATAAGTCAAAAGGCCAGGCCCCCGAGATGGATATCTGGTCGTATGCCGGAATGTTACTTAACTTGCTGTGGTATTGGCATCGTTCGCACTTTCGGACCAAAGTGGCCGCATCATGTTGCATGGTTGGCCAGTAAAAACCAGCTCGGAGAATGCGTTTTGCAAGAGTTTTCGCCCCTTGATGGCTCCCACAGATGCCCTCATGTACCTCTAACAACATTTTTGATGCCATCTCTTCGTTGATACACTTGAGCCAAGGTCGCACATATCCTCGTTTATAGAGGTGATTGTTGAAAATAGAATACATGGGTGCGATCCTTTTCAGACGTCGGGCTTCCAATGGGTCTGTGGGTAGAACTCCCGTGTTAAGGAAATTCCACATCGGGGTGAACCAGGAATCTCCGGGTTCAATGATGGTGAGAACAGCTGTGGTATCAATGTGAATGCTGGATTCAGGAACATCCATAACAATCACGGGCCGGTCTTTGTCAAGGTTGCCCGAAGCACCGAGCTTGGATAAAGCATCAGCTTGGCAATTTTTGTTTCGAGAAACATGTTGAATGTTGACCTCGTCAAAGTGACTCTTGAGCTGGTGGAACTGCTGTCTGTATTTGCGCAAGTTGTCATCCATGACTCGGCATTCGTCATTGATCTGCTTGACTGCCAACTCGGAATCGCTACGGAGGATGAACCTCGCGGGCTCCTAATTCTTTAGCCAACTTTAGACCCGCTATCATGGCTTCGTATTCCGCGGTATTGTTTGTTACCGGGAATTGAAAGTGAAGAGCATAATTCAGGGTTTCCCCTTGTGGACCAGTGAGAGATACCCCGGCGCCCGCTCCTTGTAATGAAGAAGCACCATCAACATGAATTACCCAGCGTCCTTCAGATTCGGGAGGAAGTCCAGAGTATTCAGCAATAAAATCGGCGAAGATCTGGGACTTCAGGGCATTTTGAGGATGGAAAGAGACATCAAACTCGGATAACTCGAGTGCCCAAGCTAGCAATCGCCCGGATGAATCAAAATTTGCGAAGGCCTTTTTGAGTGGTATCCCGGTATAAACCTTTATGGGATGTGATTGAAAGTAAGGTCGCAACTTCCGGGCAGCTATGACTAGAGCATATGCCGCCTTTTCAATTTGGGAGTATCTGGTTTCGGCGTCCCGAAGTACATGTGAGACAAAATAGACCGGCTTCTGATCGCGTCCCTCTTCGCGAACAAGGGCAGCGCTTACTGCATGTCCTGTTGTTGCCAAATACAACACCAAGGTGTCACCCGCGGTTGGCCTGCTGAGGCACGGTGGATTGGCGAGATAGGATTTGACCTTGTCAAAGGCTATCGCACATTCATCTGTCCATTCAAATTTGGCCGACTTGCGCATGGCCTTAAAGAAAGGAAAACACACATCCCCAGATCTCGCAATAAACCTGTTGAGAGCGGCCAGTTTACCTGTGAGAGATTGCAACTCTTTGAGATTTCGGGGGGGCTTCATGTCGAGTATGGCTTGTGATTTGGAGGGATGAATCTCAATGCCTCGCATAGAAACCATGAAGCCAAGGAATTTGCCACCAGTTAGACCGAAGAAGCTTTTCTTTGGGTTGAGCTTCATGTTGGCCGAATTTAATGTCGCGAAGGTTTCGCGGAGATCTCGGACATGGTCGAGGTCAGACATGCTTTTGACGAGTAGATCATCTACGTATGCCTCTACATTTCGTCCAATCTGGCCTTGGAAAACGGTGTTAACCATTCTTTGGAATGTAGCCCCAGCATTGCGCAATCCGAAAGGCATAACCCGGTAACAATAAAGTCCCGAGTTGGTAGTAAAAGCAGTTTTTTCCTCGTCGGCTTGGCTCATCCGGATCTGATTATACCCGGAGAAGGCATCCATGAAACTGAGATAAGCATGTCCCGAGGTTGAATCAACCAATTGATCGATTTTGGGTAAAGGGAAAGGATCCATAGGACAAGCTTTGTTGAGATCGGTATAATCGATACACATACGCCAGTCGCCATTGGATTTCTTGACAAGCACGGGATTGGCTGTCCATTCTGGGCATTCGACATTTCTTATAAAGCCAGCGTCAAGTAATTTCTGTACCTCGCGCTTGACGGCTTGCTGTCGTTCGTCCCCCATATTGCGCTTCCTCTGTCTGACTGGTTTTGACCCTGGTTTAATGTGCAATCGATGCTCGGCAATTGACCTAGGAATACCTGGCATGTCGGCTGCAGTCCAAGCGAAAACAGATTGGTTTTCTTGGAGGAATTTGATTAACTCGGCCCTTGCCGACCCTTGGATCGCCTTTCCTATATTAAGTGTTTTACCGTCACCTAATTCAATTTGCTCGACTTCATCAACAGGCTCAAGGGGAGCTTTCACCTCAGCTTTATCCACTGGGTCCAATGCGAGGTCGGTGTTTGGAGGCAAAAAGTCAGTACTAGAACGCAACCGCTGTGGATTGGTCTTTGCATCAGGCTGATCGACTTGGTGAACAGAACCTCCATGACCCTGAATGGTTGTCATGTAGCATTCGCGAGCTACCTGCTGTTGGCCACATTCTTCCCCTATCCCGATGTCGGTGTGGAACTTGATTTTGAGGTGGGAAGGAGAAATGATAGCACCGATTTTATTCAAGGTCGCTCTACCCAAGATCGCATTGTACGCAGAAGGGGCATTCACGATGAGGAAGTCCACCATGACTTCCACTGTCCGGGGGGATGTACCGAATGTCACTTTAAGTGGCATCATTCCCCGAGGTTGAAGGGCGTCTCCCGTGAAGCCTATCAAAGGTGATATGTGTTGTTGGAGGGCGCGAGTGTTGAGGCCCATTTGTGTGAAGGCTGGTAGGTACAAGATGTCGGCCGAGCTGCCGGTATCAACTAACACCCTTTTAACCCGATGAGTGTTGATCTTGAGGTTAAGTACTATGGGATCATCATGTGGGCCCGAGATTGCACCGAGGTCTTTCTCGGAAAAAGATATCGCTTCCTCAGATCGAGGCCGTTTCTTATCATTTATGGCTTCAACTGGTAGGACAGTGGGGTATGGTTTTCGATTGTCACGTGGTAAGATTTTTCGGGCAGTACCGTGATGACCCCCACTGATCACATTAATGACAGGACTACCCTGCCGCTCCGGGCGTCTTATCTCGGAATCATCTCGGATTTGGGGATTGCCCTCCCCAACCCGAGGTCCCGTGTAATCCTGTCTATATGGAATGGGTTTCTTAAAAACTTTACCTTGACCATTGTATTTCTTGAAAAACTTTTTGAAGAAGTCGGGGTTGATGAACTCGACTAGTTTTCCTTCTCGGGCTAATCTCTCCAGGATGTCCTTCAATTGGAGGCATTCTGCGGTGGAATGCCCGTTGAATCCGTGGTATTCACATTTCTTCGAGTTGTCGACCACCGTAAAAATGCTCTTTGGCAGCGGCGGGGGTAGATCGAATATGCCTTCTATGATGTTGTACATCTCATGCCGCTTCTTAGTGAGAGGAGCATATCGCACAAAATGCTGTCGGTACCCTTTGGTACCGGAAGTGTGCTCGAGTGGTTGGTTTTGCCGAGGTTCTCTTTGATCGCGAGACCTATCTTGAGTCTGCTGTTTGTTTGTTGGACGGGGGGATCGGGATCGGAACCTCGTAGGACTGCCATTATCATCCTCAGCACGGATGTAACCCTCAGCAAAGGCTACAAATTCTCTCAAGGTGGTCATTTTCTTCATGTGCGCCTCGTAACGCAAAGTACCTGGGCCCCCCTTGCGAAGTCCTTTCTTGATGGCAGCCAAGGCGAATTCTTCGTTGAGATTCTGAATTCGCCGAGATGCTTGGATAAACCGATTAACAAACGCACCTGTTCTTTCACGCGGTCCCTGTACTATGTCGAGGAGCATCTCGCATGTTGCTTGCGGTGGCTTAATAATTGTGTATCTTTCCAGGAACAGTTTTGCGAAGTCTTCAAACTTGTTGATGGACCTCCGAGGTAGCGTCATGTACCAGTCCCATGCTTCACCTGTTAAACAAGTGGTGAAGACGCGGCACATGATGGCGTCAGTGGCTCCCAGGAGGCGAAGTCGCTCAAGGAATCCGTACACGAAATTATGCGGATCCTGAGTATCACCGCTGCCCCGGAAGCTGGGAAGGGTTGTTGGGTACTTGAAATCCGTCATGGAATGGCGGTAGATGTCTCTAGAAAGTGGGCCATCGTTGATCCCCATAGGTCGAGAGGTGGCACCTGTCTTCTGGGATTCTATCTCGGCCAATTTAGCCGCAAGCCTTGTCTGGATCAATTCTTCTATTTGAGCCATATTTACGCCTCGGGTCGGGGTAGGTGATCGCCTGTTTCTTCTATGATCATCTCGGCGAGTTCTATCCCGACCTCGGGGTGGGCTTCGTTCGCGTTCCCTGCGGGAGCGCGACTGTTCTCGGCGTGACGGTCTGGAACCTCTGCCCTGGTTGGCTGATTCGCGCTCATTGTTATGGCGAACTTCGGGTTGCTCAACCTGGGGCTGTTTTTCGGGATCGGGTTCCCTACTTTCGCCTTGCCCTTCCTGCTGTCTTCTTTCGGTTTGTTGAGCTCCTGTCAGTGGAATGTTTTGGTCCTGACGTTTGGATTGGACCTGTTGGTCCGGCAGGATGGGCGTATCTGTTTCACTACCAGTTCGAACATCTATGAACTGAGAGTTCAAATTTCTGGGATGAATTTTAACTGGTCGACTAAGGACACGGTTTGCTGATAGAGGCCGGGAATGTGGTGCCTCCGGGGCAGTTAGTGGCACAGTCTGGATTATAGGTCGCAGCGGCACTTGTTGGGAATGTGGCGTTGGACCTGTCACTGGATATACCCCTTGAGCGCCTCCCGGACCCCATTGTGCAGGTGGTGTCGCATAAGGATACTGGGGGTACATCGGGGTGTATGGTGTGTAGGTGGTCGCGCCATAAGGGTAAAATGGCGTCTGTTGAGTGTAGTGCGGTATGTATGGTGGGTGATAAGTACTGAGTAGCGGTGTTTGCTCAGTAAACAATGGCCGGCTCGTGTGTCCTTCAGTGAACAAAGGGTGAGCAGCCATGTCGAGGCCTGTGTGGCGAGGTTGTGTCGGTTGAGGACCAGAAGGTCGTATTATCGGATTGTTAGGCCTCGCCGCGTGAGGCTGACTGTGGGAGGGGTTCCCTGTAAGCGGGGTTACAAGGGGAGGTGGTGTGATCATTGAACCTAGCGGGATTGTAACTCCTGGTGGGAGCGGAACTGACGTGTTTTGTTGAGCCATCTAAATCTCTGTATGAGCGAAGGCGTGGCCCCACGGTGGTTGATACGTCCTATCTCGGGAGATGAGGCCGTATGGGAAATTGGGCTGAGTCGGATTCGTCCTGCCAGAAAATGGCAGGCCGAGGTGTGAAGTGAGTTGTGAACTCGGGGTGGATTGTGAGAGATTCTGACTCTATCCTGTATGATCTCTCTTGTGGTTGGAAAAACGTGTCCTTGCTTCATGGGAATCACAGCCTTATATAGTCCGTCCATAACTGCTATCTCGGGCAGTTATGGAGGACGTGGGTAGTTATGTTAGCCGTTACTGGGATAGGGGGCATTAAGTTAGCCGTTTCTACCATCATCCCGCATGTCGGTTAACACGAACTCATTTAAGGCATATTGGGGCCGCTGTATTGGGCCCCGACTTGGTGGATATTTGGGCCTTTCATATGACTTCGGGTTGGCCTCTTAGTGAGGTCCGAATCCCAGTCGTTCATGGCCCAGTTTAAATTAAAGGGCCTGTGGAACATGGCCCTATCAAGTGCTTTCTGTATGCATGGAATTTATTTCACGTAGATTGTTCTAAAAAATGTTTGATTTCAAGTTTAGGATCTAATTATGGCAATAGTCAAATTTATGAAATTAATGCATTTCCAATAGATTTAATCGATTTTAACACATGGTTAGTAAAAAATAATGATAATTGTTTTTTATGTAATTAGTAAATACTTCTTTGAATCACTTTGTAGTAAAAAAAAAAATATGGCGTGGATTACGTGTAAATTTCTGACACGTTTGAAAAGGCGAGTAGATTACAGTTGATTCGTTTATTTATAAAAAAAATTTATGCTTGGCTCTTGGGATTAGGAAAACTCAGATCATGTTTTATCTCGATTGCTCAAGTAATTGCATATGATGATGTATGATGATGTTGTTAGAAATACTGAAAACTTTAATATTAATTCAGAATCCGTAAATTCAAAATAAAATAGCAAATGAGTTTAAATCTTACAGTTCTGAATTGAAGACATCTTTAAGCGGAAGCGTTAATACTGAGATCTTCAATGATTTTCCTGATAACTGATGATGGACACAGCGTTTTCTCTTAATAGCGTTTTCTCTTAATTCAGTAGTAAGAGATAGAGATACGTTATTCTAATTGGTTTTCTGTATCTTATCAGGCAATCAATTGGGACCAGTATATATTAATAGCAACAGATTTTTCCATCAAAAATGCTGAAGCCCTTTCGTTCATTTCTTTGAATGAACCTGGTGCATATTAATAACATAGGCCATAACATAATAAAATAAAACTAACATTCTCCCACTTGGCCGTAATGTTATAACATAATAAAGCACATATTAAAAATTGGCCAATATAATTTTCATTAATCATGAACCTGTTCAGTTAGAAATACCAAACCAAACTAATGTAATCAGAATAACAAATGTCGTTATTTGATCCCCATTAATTATAACAATGGTACTCTTTCCAACAATGGTTAGTAACTTTCATTCGGTCCTCATAAGTAATTTGCTTAGATTAAATAAAATTATGCGCATCGTAATAAGCAAACTTATAAATTCAAAGTCAATACATAATTAAATATTCAGTACATAACATAATATATATATATAGTTTACAACAACAAAATTATAATACATTAACTAAACCCATGCCGGCAACATGCTCTTTGTAAAGAGTGGGTGGTAGCGCTTTTGTTAGAGAATCAGCTAACATAGCTCTTGTATTAATATGTTGTATCATAATAGTACCATCTTTGACTTTGTCTCTAACAACAAGATATTTGATGTCGATCCACTTGGATGCACCACTTGATTTGTTATTCTTAGAGAAGAAAACAGCAGCTTCGTTATCACAAAATAAGGTGAGCGGCCTCGCAATACTATCAATTACTTGAAGTCCTGGTATAAAATTCTTTAACCAAACTGCTTGACCAGTAGCATGATAACACGCCACAAATTCTGCTTGCATAGTGGAAGATGCCCTTAAAGACTGCTTAGCACTCTTCCATGAAATTGGTCCCCCTGCAAGCATAAATATGTAACCTGATGTGGATTTCTTACTGTCAACACATCCAGAAAAATCTGAATCAGAATAACCAATAACTTCAAGGTTATTTGACCTCTTGTAAGTAAGCATATAATCTTTTGTCCCTTGCAAATACCGTAAAACTTTCTTGGCAGCTTTCCAATGTTCCATTCCTGGATCAGTTTGATATCGGCCAAGCATACCAACTGCAAATGCAATATCAGGACGTGTACAAACTTGAGCATACATAAGACTCCCTACTACCGAAGCATAAGGAATTTGCTGCATTTGAGCACGTTCTATTTCATTTTTAGGACATTGAAACTTGCTGAATTTGTCACCCTTGACAATAGGAGCAACACTAGGGGAGCAATTGTGCATGTTATATCTTTTAAGCACTTTCTCAATATATGTTCTTTGGGATAAACCTAAGATCCCACGAGACCGATCTCGGTAAATTTCAATTCCTATAACATAAGAGGCTTCACCAAGATCCTTCATTTCAAACTTAGTTGATAGAAAACGTTTTGTCTCGTATAACATGTCTAAATCACTACTTGCCAATAAAATATCATCCACGTACAAAACGAGAAAGATAAATTTACTCCCACTAACCTTGAGGTGTTTTTGGAACAGATTTACTAGGAACTCGATTTAAAATATGTGTGGCTGTTTTTAAAGCTTTTGTCCACAAAAAATCCGGCAATGTGGTATTGCATATCATACTCCGTACCATATCCATTAGTGTACGGTTACGTCTTTCAGCAACTCCATTTTGTCGAGGATCTCCCGGCATAGAGTACTGATGTACAATACCATTTTCTTGAAGAAATAAAGCGAACGGGCCTGGACTTTGACCAAGGTCGGTGTGTCTTCCATAATATTCACCGCCTCTATCTGATCGCACTATTTTAATTTTAAGGTTATGTTGATTTTCAACTTCAGCCTTAAAAATCTTGAATTTATCTAGTGCTTCAGATTTTTCATTAATCAAGTACACATAACCATAGCGAGAATAATCATCAATGAAAGTAATAAACGATTTATGCCCGTTAATACCCGGAGTAGGAAAAGGACCACAAATATCAGTATGTATAATTTCTAATAGTCCCCCACTTCGAGTGGCTCCTTTCTTATTTCCCTTGACAAATTTTCCTTTTACACATTCTACGCAGTTGTCAAAATCAGAAAAATCTAATGCAGGGAGAATTTCATTTCTAATGAGACGTTGCATTCTATCTCTTGAAATATGACCCAATCTGCGATGCCATAATTTGGAAGAATTTCCAATATCACGATTTCTCTTGACTCCACGTTTATGATTAACACTAGTAATATTCATAGATAACAGAGATTCACAAAAGGAAGAATCCAAACATAATTTATATAGATTATCACATAATAATCCAGAACCAACAAACTTAGAGTTATGATATAGTTTCAACTCATTATTTCCAAACTGAAACATAAAACCACACGCATCAAGTCTAGAAACAGAAATTAAATTCCTAATCACACTAGGAATATAAACTACATCATGCAAATCAAGAATAAAGCCACTCTTCAAAACTAAACGAAGAGTTCCAACAGCCTTGACTTCAGCCTCTAATCCGTTAGCAACTTTAAGTTTCCTTTCTCCCCTTTGAAGCATCCTCACGGAATGGAATCCCTGCAATGAGTTCGTAATGTGCACAGAGGCACCAGTGTCAACCCACCACGTATTTAAGGGAACATCAACTAAAAAGGTTTCACAAATCATGAAATTTAAATCTTTACCCTTTTTAACGAGCCAATCTTTAAACTTCACACAGTCCTTCCTCATGTGTCCACGCTTCTTACAGTGATGACACTTAGGAGCATGCACGGGTTTTTGTACCAGATGTACTTGCCTTGTTAATACCAGTAGCCATATTCATTTTGCTTTTACCTTTACCATTTTCCTTATTTTTCGGTTTTGGACTTTGAACAGCAATGTGTGCATAGTTAGGTTTTTCAGCTTTAATCCTTTCTTCTTCTTCAACACACATGGCAATTAATTCGCTCATTTTCCACTTTTCTTTCTGCGTATTATAATTGATCTTGAAAGGACCAAATTGTGCAGGAAGAGAAGTCATAATGAAATGAACTAAAAAGCCTTCAGAAATTGCCATATCCATACCGTTCAATTTTGCGGCCATATCATTCATCTTCATGATATGTTCACGTACACCGCTTGTCCCGTTATACTTGGTGGTGAGCATTTTCATTATGAGAGTACTTGCATTAGCCTTAGAAGTACTTTTAAACTGCTCTTCAACAGAAGTCATATACTGTCTAGCAGTGAAGACATTATTTGCATCATCCTTCTCAGGAATACCTCCTCTTATAGCAGTTGTAATAGTACTTTTTATAATCATGAGAGACATGCGGTTTGACCGCTCCCATTTTTCAGAATTTTTCTTTTCATCATCAGTACTTGTATCTACAATAGTAGGTTTGTCCATTCGTAATGCCTGGTCAATATCCAGAACACCAAGACAAATCTCAATTTGCTCTTTCCAAGTGGAAAAATTAGTTCCGTTCAATGGTATTATTCCAGAGATTTGAGCATGAACATTATTCAATGCTGCATTAGATTCAGAAAAAAAAAAATGCTTACTATTATCAAAGATAAATCCACAAATAACATAATAACATTAAATCAACTGTATATAGAGGGACTAACAATAATTATACTGAAATAAATAATAAAACGCCAAATTATATTTCAGTTCTATCATAACAATTGTTGCATAAATTCGATTTATATCACCGTTGGGCAGAAATAAATTGAATTGTTAAAATAAAGAAATTCATTTAATAAATCATATTGGCAATTAAAGTTGGTAAAATTAACCTTTATAATTTATTACATGAAGAAAACGTAATTTTATTAAAATTAATTTGTATCACCGTTGGGCAGAAACAAATTATAACAAATAAATTCATTTAATAAATCATAATGGCAATTAAAGTTGGTAAAATTAACCGTCATAATTTATTAAATGTATAACATAATTTTATTAAAATTAATTTGTATCACCGTTGGGCAGAAACAAATTATAACAAATAAATTCATTTAATAAATCATAATGGCAATTAAAGTTGGTAAAATTAACCGTCATAATTTATTAAATGTATAACATAATTGTGACTTAAATCACAAAATTAATTTTATCATAATAATAATGTCTAAAATTATTTATATGAAATATATATAATAAATTTCTGCAACAGAAAATTAATTAGGCTGAAAATTATATATGAATTCATATAAAATCATAGAAAATACCAACATAATACAATTTGTGCAACATATATACACATATAGTTTTTTGTACATGCAATCCCATCTTATCCTATCATATAACATATAGTCAAGATCCAATACAACACATATAACACATAGTTCGGTCCTTCCCCTTTATTAGCCATGCAATCTACTTTTGTCCGAAATTCAGTAAGTTCGGCCCATTTTGCCAAAACTCATGGCTGTCATCAAGGTTGGACCGAATTTTTGTTCATCTTAAGTTGTATTAGATCCAATATAGCAAAATAGAGATGTGCATGTGAGGCCTCTTGGGAGGTTAAAGGTCTCCAACTTTTGCATCTCCCATGAATTTTAATAATAGAGAATAATTATGAATTGATTCAAGAATAATAATTCTCAAAATTTATACGAACCAAATAAAACAAATTTCGAAAGAAAAAAAAATATTGCATCTTATATGAATTTACGATTTGGCTCTGATACCAAATGTTAGAAATACTGAAAACTTTAATATTAATCCAGAATCCGTAAATTCAAAATAAAATAGCAAATGAGTTTAAATCTTACAGTTCTGAATTGAAGACATCTTTAAGCGGAAGCGTTAATACTGAGATCTTCAATGATTTTCCTGATAACTGATGATGGACACAGCGTTTTCTCTTAATAGCGTTTTCTCTTAATTCAGTAGTAAGAGATAGAGATACGTTATTCTAATTGGTTTTCTGTATCTTATCAGGCAATCAATTGGGACCAGTATATATTAATAGCAACAGATTTTTCCATCAAAAATGCTGAAGCCCTTTCGTTCATTTCTTTGAATGAACCTGGTGCATATTAATAACATAGGCCATAACATAATAAAATAAAACTAACAGATGTGACTACTAAATTTCTAGCATGGACTTAATTATATAATTAATTTATGAAATATTGAAATTTTAAAGTCACCTACATATTTTTTTAGATCACGCCGGGTGAGATTTTTCTAAAATAATTTGAATGTTACAATAAATCCTGTCAGTTGAATAAATAAATTCTAGAAATGCCACCTCTGGATCTATCTAGGGGTGTCAATGGTACCTTTTTAGCCGTTTACCTAACCCGTATTGTATTCGATTAGGTGAGTATGAATAAGGTATTTTTTTCGTTAACTTATTGGGTATGGGTATGGATAATTTTTTTTCGTTAACAAAATGGGTAAGGGTATAGGTAATGACTATTTCGTAAAAAAATCCGTTATCCTATAAGGTAATTATAAAATCTAAATATATATTCAATTCAATTTCCAACCCACCTAAATATGTATTCGTGTTTTTGAATTTTCTTCTTTTATAAAAAATAATTTAGTTGAAATTGATTGCACATTTATTTTTATTTTTTTATTAGAAATGTAATTACATATGTGTGAAATGAATGAGTTTTTTTATATTTAATTTGTAAAATATAATGAAACTAATTATTATATTAGTATTATCTGTTATTCATCCGTCACTGTTTCGTTACCCCGATAATATTAATGGATAAAAATAGAATAAAATAAGATTAATTTTTAACGAGTACGAGTAAAATGCAGATAGAGTCAATTTTAGTAGATATGAATATAAAAATGACTCATCCCAACCCATACCGTAGCCATTGACACCCCTGAACCTACCTCCGCATTACAGCCATCCACAAGAAATGCTTTCGGTCAGTAATTGCCGACATTTTTAAAAATACCCCAAGTTAATTACAGATTAATAAAAATGCCCACGGTTCCCGAAAAAATTTAAAAATACCCAAACCGGCCATTTAATGGCCGGTCCCGCAATTTTTTTTGTTTTTTATTAAAGAGGGGAACCGGCCATTAAATGGCCAGTCCCCCATTTAATTTTTTTTTTATTAGATAAATAGATAAAATGCTGAAATCTAAGACTAAAAAATCGAATTTTTTTTTAAATATTTGTTAGATTACTTTTTTGATAGCATATTTATACTAAAATACGCTAAATTACTTGAAATTATGTTAATTTATGCTGATTGACACTAAATTACTTTAAATTATGTTAAATTTTTTTAAGAGACATATAGCTAAAATACTGAAATCTAAAAAATCGAATTGTTTTGTTAAATCTTTGTTAGAAAATATGTTACGAATAGAGCCGATTTTGTGCTAAAATACGGTAAATTACAATAATTATGCTAAAATACAGTAAATTTACTAAAATGCTGAAATTACAATAATTATGTAGAATTATGCTAAAATACGGTAATTTACTGAGCTACGTAGATTGAAGAATAGAAATGAAAATCTTAATCGGAAATGATGCAATATGGGCCTGTGCATGCTTCATGAAAAGGAGCGTAACTTTTGATCCGTCCGTCGGATCGGGCTGAAATTTTGACAGGAACTCCACAGCCCAAAACTGGATCCGAAACCATTTATGATTAGTTTCGCCCATTTTGCGGGCTCAGATTCGCGATCCGAGTCTTCCTTCATGGACTTTTGGACCTTTCTTTATAATTTTTAAGTTTTTAGGGTCTTTGATGTATCTTTTATATATTTTTTCTGTATCTTTTATATATATTTCCTATTTTATATATATTTTCTGTTTTGGGTAAAAATAAAAATCTTGGATTTTGCATATTTTAGCACAAAATCGGTCCTATTCATAGTGTATTTTAGTATAAATATGCTATGAAAAAAGTAATCTAACAAATATTTAACAAAACAATTCGATTTTTTAGTGTTAGATTTCAGTATTTTAGCTATTTTTCTAAAAAAAAAAAAAAATAAACAAAAAAAAAAATCAGTACCGGCCATTTAATGGCCGGTTGGGAGATTTATTCGGTACCGGCCATTAAATGGCCGGTTTGGGCATTTTTAAAAATTTTCGGGAACCGTGGGTATTTTTAATAATCTTTAATTAACTTGGGGTATTAATAAAAATGTCGGCAGTAATTGCCATACTCTCATGTGACTCACGCGTGTCTATTCGAGGGGTGGGGTCCAAGCCCTCTCCACCGACCAGCTGCCCCACCTTCAATAAATATTTTTATTCAAAAAATCAGCAACGAGATTGAGGAGCAGAGGAGATGAATATCCCCTTTGCCTAACTACCTTTTTTTTAACAAATAAAAGAATCATAGATCTTAGCATTCAATTTCCTAATATTATGTCATAATTGTCCTTACTTCTCTCTCCAACTGTCCAACAACCGATTTTGTATGTTGCACTAAAAAATTTGCTAATATGAGAATCTTCATATTCATCTAAAATTACCCATCAAAGTTTTCAAATTCTCTCCTTTTTAATATTAAGAGGCGTTGTCGTATGGAAATTCTATGGTATTTTGATGAATACGAGAAGTTTAATGTCATAAATTTAATTTAATTTTTTATGGTACCATAAAAAAAATCCGCACCAATAAACAAAGAGTTAACCAATCGAATAAATCTTGAATGAAACCACTATATATTATGTAAAATTTCTAAAAATGAAAGACCAGTTAACCCACTTTTCAAAATCATGTTTAATTAACAAGCTCCTCTCTTTTGTGCATTTTACTTTGTGCAAAATTAATAAGCACAGGCAAAATTATGTATCTACCATTCTTGTTTGATAGATACAAGAATGAGACAAATCTAGTTCTATTCAAGATGTGAACAAGTCTACGTATGGCCTATCAACTTAGAAATTATCTTATAACAACAATTGATCAAACTTATTGATACATCCTCTCTCAGAGAGAGTAGACTGTATGTGTGAAGTTCTCGGTTTGGGCTTGTCCTATCTCAAGGAGACAGGCCGAGAATGAGAATTAAGAGTTGTCGATTCCCAAGAAGGAAAGGTGGTGAGGTATTCAAACTCTGGCATGTATTGACATCTCTCTCGGTTAAGAATTAGATCCACCATTTAGTTGAATTTAGGATCTTATATAGGTCATTTGGTTATTATGTGGCCTGACAATTATCCGCATAATCACCAAATTAGAACAAAAAAGTCTGCATATTAGAGGACCTTTTCGAGCTCGCTCTGGAAAGGCTTGCAACATATGCCTTATCAGGCCAAGACCGGCCCTGTCTGGCTGCCATGAATCCTTCCCGAGCCCCCTTGGCGGGCATGAGCTCGAGGAGCCAATGTTGTCGGGTTTGATATGTGGCCCGTGAGAGGCCTGCAGAAAGCTCAAGGGCCCAAGGGCCCTTGAAACATGACTCTATCATTGATAGTACGAAACTTTTTAAATTACAAGCATCATCAACTTTAGGCAAAAGAACCACCATACTTGTTAAACTTTGAAATATCAAGATCACCACTGTCCAACTTGTTGAGCAAAGCTATATATAAATCTGGTTTCAATTCATCCCTTCTGGTTTCAATTCATCCCAAAATGACTGAGAAAGCAAAATGGCAACCCATCCGGTCCCAGTGCTCTAAAGTAAAGAAAGCCACTAAAAGGAATTCTCATCTAAAGTTGCCTTGGCCTGTTAGTAGACATGGTAGGTCATAGCCTAAACGGGCTTAATACTGATGGATTTGGATAGAGCCCGAAACTCGGCCCAGATCCAAGTAATAGAGGTTTTCCGAGCCGAGTTTTGGGTGGCTCCATTGGCTCGAACCCGATCCGTTAACTAAAAACCCTAATTCGATCTGCCTTCGTCTCTCTCGCTTGCTCTCTCGTGTTGAGGTCTTTGTGCGTGTCATCGCGCTCCCTCTTCACTTCACGGTGTTCTCTCTCTCCTATCACCTTGGCGCCGACCCCTCTCCCCGACTTTTCCCTGCTCCTCTCCATTCTTGGTAAGCGCTCCCTTCCTCCCTCTCCCTCGTTGTCTCTGATGGGTTAACGGGTTGTGGGTCTGAGTTAAGAGTTCGATGACAAACTGGAGCTGACCCAACTTGTTGATCTTTCTGGTACTTTGGATTTGCGATAGTTAAAATTTCTTAGCATAGTTAAGAATACAAATTCAATCTGTAGTTCTTCTAATCCATGGTTTCTGGTAGAATACTAAAGGGTTGTAGTACCAAAAGGGGGTTCTATGCTTCCTCCATTTTTCTTTTTTTCTCTGGTAAGAAAAGTTTGTCCAACATGCAATCAGGGACTGAGAATAATTTTACTGAATTAAGTTATAAAGTGTAGTTTTTAATATGTCTTTTAGGTGATTTCCTATAATTATTTTTCCAAATGAGTATCAAATCAAAATGTTAGGGTGGCACGGTAATAGGCCAGTAATCTTCCAGGTCCCAAAAGAATTTCAATTTGAGTTGGTACAAGAGATTTACCTCATGGTTTTGTATTAGTTTATGGGATCTGTCTGGTTTAGTTGCCTGTACCTTATTACTTATTTAACTGTTGTCCCTGAATTTTGAGGCATTTGGGGTGTTTTCTGCATAATGTATTATTACCAGCTTTGGAACCTGTAGCTTTCTACTATGTCCTTTGTACAAGTTTATTTATTCTGGTGAATTTCTATTGTTATTGGGGGTAACTGGGAGACTTATGGCAAGGACAGCATATTAACATCTTTGCTTTCCCTTTTGATACATTTAGCTGACAATTGATGTGTGCCCTTTTTTCTTCAGGTGTAATAAGATGCAAGAAAATAAATCTGAGATTGGCCTAACGTGGTGCCCTAAAATCTCCCTCACACAAAACGAATCAAAGAAAACTGCATCAGCTTTAAAAATTCAAGACTCAGTATGGAAGCCTGAGACCCAGCTTGTAGATGGTTTGTTTGTACCACCTCGCGATCCACAGAAGCTGAATAAACTGCTGAGGAAGAATGCAAAAGATACCTCTGGTAAAAATTGGTAAGTAAATGCAAAGGCTATCTTGCCAGATGCCAATGCTGTAGAAGTTAGTTCAGTGCTGGTGTGGTGTGGTGATCAGTTTATGCATTTTGTGTTTGAAATTGTGAAAAAAAAAATGTTTCATGATTACCATTTGAGTCCGGCTAGGCTACTTATAAGCATACCTTGACATATGCTTATAAGTCATATATATGTTTTGAAAGTTCAAACAGTCGATCTGAACCATTCAACATGATCTCCATATTAAAATGTGCTTGCAGACCAGATTTTACATTTTTTGAAATTTTTTACTATTTTTATTAGAATTTTTTAATATGAAGATTTTTCAGAAAAATAATGCATTAAGTTGCACACAAAAACATTCAATTTTTTTACCGCTTGACTTGATACTAAATAAATTTGAAAATTTAAAATTTTATATGTAAGCAAAACTCTCAAGAAGGAGATCAGTTTGGATTTGTCGTTTAGACTTTGAAAACGGATAGATGAGTTATAAGCATATGTCATGATATACTTATACAAGTAGCGTAGCCGGACTCATATTAATTTTATGTTCTTCTTATACTGGTACCAATCCATCTTTTCACCACCAAACTGCTACTAGCATTAGGCGATATGCAATTCCTTGCTGATGGTGCTTATTGAGATGCAACTTTAGTTAATTAATTGTTATTTTGTGTAGGTTCGATATGCCAGCTCCAACTATTACTCCTGAGCTAAAAGCTGACCTTGAGATCCTCAGAGTGTGTATTTCCTTCAATTTTTTTCTTAGTATTGATTAAATTAAGAGATTCTTCTTTGCTGTAAGATGTGTATTGCTGCCCCCAACTCCCCTAATAACAATTTCAATTTTGTTTCAGTTGAGGAGTGTAATTGATCCAAAGCAGCACTTCAAGAAGGCAGTTGGAAACTCAAAGACTCTTCCTAAGTACTTCCAGGTATCCATTTCTTTTTTCTTTCTCATAATATATTGCACCTATTGTTAACAGGAGGTGTGAAGTTGACGCCAATTGACCTGAATATAGTCCATTTATTCTCAGTCTCAAGTCTTATTTGGTTTTATTTGTCAAGAGCAACATTTGAACGTAGTATAGTAACATGTGATGGTTTCAGGTAGTTCTTGATGCTTGGTTCTACGCTAGTCGCTTTCTAATGACTTATGTGTACATTACGTGTCCACTAACTATAGCAATTTTACAATTGCCGACAAACCATCTTGATATGTTGCAAAATCTAATTTGGTCTTTTACTTTCTAGCTACTCAAACATTGTTTCTCTCTCCTAAGTAGAGGAAGTTCATGATAGGAAAAGTACGAATAAGATCTTTTTGTTAGATAGCCAATTAGATTATCCCACATTGGCATGTCTTTTGGTGTTATTGACTATATAGTGTGTGGAAGCTGCTTAATTGAATATATTTATTTCTTCTAGTTGTATGTTTATTTTTCCATTTGTTTATGGATTATTATATTGTGTGCATTCAGGTGGGCACTGTTATTGAACCAGCATCTGAGTACTTCTCAGGCCGATTAACAAAGAAAGAGAGGAAGCCTACACTGGCTGATGAACTTCTATCTGATCCAGCTTTTAAAGCTTACAAGTAAGGAACTTATCCTTGTTTTGTTTAGTTATCTATTGATGTGTATCATTTGAGTTTGTTCTTCAAGAACAACATGCAATCAAGGTAGTACATAAAAGCAACAGAAAGGATAATGAAAAGAAGAATTGAATACTACATTTGTTGTTAACAGTATTGACTCTGCTTTACTAAAGTTGCAATGGTTGAATAAGTAGTCAGTCCGTTATGCATGATTCACTATTCTTTTAATGTAATTTAGGAAGCGCAAGATTGTGGAAATCCACGAGTCACGCCGGCCAAGGGATGTTGAAAAATGGAAGATAAAGGGCCGTCAGACTTTGAAACGAGCCAAGCAAAGGAGGGAACACTGAATGGTCTCGTTTATTTAGGGTTATTTATGCAATTTTGCATCTTAGTTCAAATATTTTATATCTGCTTTTGACGTGTTGAGTGTGAGAAGCAGTACATTGTAATTCAATCGTATTATTATTTTACTGTGTAGTCACTACAAGTAGAATTGTTGAGAGAAGGTTTTGAAATTTATCACATTGTGTTGTGATTATTTTCTTGTCTATTTTTCTTCTCTCATTAATAACCAATGATACATTTGATATTTGAATCGATTATTCTCATATATGGCCTGACATTTTGCCTAGAATGCAAAACCAAAAATCTTCAGAGACTAGTAAAATTGAAGAACAATTGAATTCCTAGGGGAGAAAAAAAAGGATTATTGAGTGCTCTTGATAACTTATCTCTGCAAAATTATTGGAGCTTGAGATAAAAAAAAAAAAGAGGTCAAAAGATGTGGTGTGTTACGCTACTATTATCCTGTCTTGGTTTTAGGTCCAATGTATGCCGAGTTTTTTCATGTTGACCGTGCCTCTTTCTAATTCTGAATTTTTTTTTTTACTATTCAGAATCTCAATTCTGGTTTTATTTGTGCTGGTAAGCATAATTGGTCTGGAGCAACATCATTTAATTTCAATTTGGATTATTCTCTATTTGGAGCAGGGCCATCGTCACAGATCTGAGCAGTTATTATAACTCCAAAACCAACACCAATGAGAAAAAAGTAAAATCCAAAACATAATCAATGCGTACGAGTCTGATATGGTCCATAGGTTGAGCTCACTTCCAGAGAAATGTAGAAGAGGACAGAACCAAAATCCAATGCCTGACTGCTTTGTAGTGGTAAGGCAGTGCTGTCTCTCTCTCTATTGCTCTTTGCTGGTCCTTGGTTCGCCAATCAATGAGCAATATTTACCTAACCTTATTTTCAGATTTCAAAGATAAACGACCTGCTAAATCTTGCTTGCCCCAACTATTTTCACAGAACTATTATTTCTGACACGTACTATAACATTTTTGACAACTATGTGGCGTGCTCCTTTCTCACTCTGGCATCAGATTGGCAACAAATATACTGTCACGTACAGACACAACTGTGTTGTATGTCGTGACCACGTGCAACAGAAAACTAGGGTCGGTTTTGTACAATATATGAAAAACCAAACATAATGCCGTATTTTTATTGATTCTGTGAGAATGAATAAACGGGAACTGCTTTGGGCAGCGGTAAATCCTCTTTGACAAATTCATATCATCTATTTCAAGAAGAACGAGTGCCTCAACTGGAAGATTGTTCGAAGCACAAGTACAATTGTATACCAGCAGTAGAAGGGGGCAGTTTTGTCATTAAAATTTCGTAGGTGTGTGCAAAGATTATTTTACGCAGCCCAAAGCACCACCCAGGATAAACAGGTACAGGAGCAGATACAGAAAATTTTCCAACGGGATTAACAATATACTAATTAAAAATTATATAGTTATTAACTAAATAATATTTATCATTTTATAAATAGGGAAGTCAAATTGAATATACATGGCAAAACTTTCTTTAAAAATAGAATCCTGATAATTGTCCGCGCACTCCTATCTCCACATTATTCTTGCACTTAACTTCCATAACTATCATAGGACCGTCATCGCACAATTTCTAAAGTATTAATACCTATGAACGAAAGTATCTACACCTATGCAAGGAAGTATTTATACTTATGCACGAAAGTATTTTAACGTAAGTCTCCCAATCAAATATCTCAAACTATCCCTGCACCACAAATACATGTGGGGAACCACTCAAACTAAATGAAGGGACCATACACATTTCTAAAAATATCAATATTGACATAACTATATAGGGAGACCGCAATACTTAATATTTTTTTACATATGGCGCTGAATGACGTTTGAAAATATTTATACCTATGCACTGAAGTATTTATATGTATATATATTGTACAAAGTTTAATCTTTAGGCGTTTGATCATATTAAGTTACATATCAAAGTATTAATATCTTACTTTGCAAATATTGATACCTATGTACTGAAGTATTTATACGTATGAGGTCAACTATTTGTGTTATTAAAATATTGATGTGGAAATACGAAGTCTCTACTACTTTATTAGAAGAAGGTTGATGCAAGAACCATTGGGGGACTTAAATATCTTACTTTACAAGTATTAATTTGTTACTTTTCATGTATTTATACTTATGAAGATTGACGCAGAGACAAGTATAGGAACTGAAAAAGAGAAACCATAGTACAACATTCCTTTACTGTAGTTGCGGGGACAAAAGTGCAGGGAGTAATATAATTATTCTTAAAAAAAATAAAAAAAATAAACATCATTGAATTTTGGAAAAGAAAAGGAATGGGTCAATTTTCACATGCCCCTGAGCAGGTGAAAATGCCCACTCAATTCCAAAAGCTTCATGCCATGGAAATATAAAGTTTCCCCAGTTTTCAATAATTTCGTTTCACTGTTTTCTTTTTCTTTTCTTAGCATAGGATGTAGGCTCCTTTTGGAACATGAATCACGGCTTTTACCTACAATTACTAAATGAGTGAGGCTATGGTACTTCGGCTAGTGTATTGTGGCTAGTGTACTACGGCTCAATATGGTACCTTTTAAAATCCTAACGGTCGATCCGACCATTCAATGTGATATCTATATGAATATGTAATTGCAAACTAAATTTTACATTTTTTCGAATTTTTTTACTATTTTTTAAAATAGATAGAATTTTAATGGTCCAGAATTTGTATAAAACACTGAAATTTCTACCTATCTAAAAAAATAGTAAAAAAATTCGACAAAAATATAAAATTTAGTTTGCAAGTACATATTCATATGGATATCACATTGAACGGTCGGATTGACCGTTAGAATTTTAAAAAGTACCATATTGAGCCGTAGTACACTAGCCATAGTACACTAGCCGAAGTACCATAGCCTCACTCATTACTAAATTTATTGAAGGAACCCAATCCTCACGTTTCACAGCATCTGATTTACATGAGACTGCTTATATTACTATTAGCATTAGTCAACTATACTGAGCCACATTTTTTTCAGATAAGAACTATTTAGCCAGGCAATTAACTATCAAAGACCTACAGTCCACAAATTAATTCACAGAAATTAGCAACAACAAAAAAATGCAAGTCATGCGATGTTTCTCAACTACATGACGGTGCCTCTTTCAAAATCTTCATTACCCTTTTCTTTTATTTTTGTCCCTGCATTCCACTTGTTTAGCAAAATTCATTATAAACCAGAGCTAGATTTATAAGGGAAAAAACAAAGGCAGAAAGAGAATCTAGAAGTTATTGCTATACCCCATATAATTTTGCCGATAGCGCATCCCATACTGCTCATAGTAAGAATCCCCATAATTTAATGCCTTGATCTCCACTTGCCTTTTGCTATCCACTTCCTGCACCGCCCCAAACACTATCTCATTTGTCGACTCACAACTCTGTTCATAGATCGTTTGCGGCCCTGCCGAGTAATGCCTGTGCTGTTGCAAGTGTTGCTGGTAGTAAGTCTGTGTCTGTGGCTGGAAACTCTGCTGCTGTTGTTGTGGCTCCCCAAATGACCGTGCATGCCTCAAATGATGTATTTTGTCGGGCTCTTTTGCCATGAATGCATAGCTCTTCTTTGGGGTCGGTGTACGAGGATCTACCAGAGGCGGCGACTCATCATGAGGGATTGCGAAGGTTTCTTGTGCCGGCCATGTGCTTGTTTTGTGGAGTTGGTGTTGCGGGCTCTGGTACTGATATGGGTAGGTGGAAATATAAGGTGAGCATGGTTGTTTCTTTCTGAAAGTGCAGAGAGTATTTCTCCGAACGACGACTTGGCCCCGCCTAGTAACTTCCCGATAGAGGTGAAGAAGCCTTCTTCGTCTTCGTCTTGTTTGCCTGCTTCAATTTCTGGTGGTATAAGAGGCGGCCTCAGAGAAGATTTCATTGGCTTCTGATAAGGAGGAATGCTATTGTTTGCTTTCATCACAGAAGTTTGTGATTCCTGCAAGGGCAGAATAGGAATTTCAAATTTTTAATTTACTGTACGTACAAAGCCTATCAGCAGGCATATTTACAGGTCCGTCAAGTACCATCCCTGCAATGGAGATGGTAACTTTCATATGTACTCACATCTTCGCTAAAAGCCTATCAGCAGGCATATTTGTGTATTACTGATTAGGTGGAATGGTGTCGTTGACTAGAAGACAGTGCATACTAGATTCAGAGTTGACAGGTAAAGTATAAACAATGCAGATGGTAACTTTCATATGTACTCACATCTTCGCTAAAAACCATCACACCAACACGGCGCTGAAGCAACGCAAGCATGTAACCGAAGAAACCGGCAGCAAAAAGCAATGCAATCCCTGAAAATATTTATCAAAGATATTTCACTATGTAAAGTGCAATTAGAGAAAATTTGTCACTTGCTACCCTGCCTTCATGAAGTTGAGCTAGTTTGGCATTTTTTTTCAGCAAAATAAGGAAATAAGCATTACAGAGATATTACCCAATAATATGCAGGGATCTAGGTATAAGATTTGTACTTGCAAGCATGATATTAAATTACAGAACAAATGAAACCAGTAACACAACAAATAAAAAGAAAGAAAAGAAAAAACACAAAACCAAAAAAAAAAAAGTCAACAAGAAAAAAGGCATTCCCTATAGCCAGTAAAACGTCTGATAGCCATTTTCTAAGGACAGCATATCTCATATCATAAGGGGCATACATGAAAATTCCCCCTTGAATTACAGAGAAACATAGGAGACAGCTAGTGCACTTACCTAAAGGAAAGCCGGTTTCGAGGTTGTACGCACAGTCGTCAAAATGGAGCTGGATCTCACGGATGGCCTGGTTGCCTCGGTCAATGACCAGGAGGGAGCAGCTGCTGCCCAAATACCGCACCTCAAAATCTGTCGAGAATTTGGCCTCATCACTTGGCCCGTCCACATGGCCTCCCCTCCCTGTCTTCCCACCCGCTATTGTTGTCACCCCTTTACAGGCACAAAATAATAATCATAAGCTTGGCACAAAGGTTTTTATTTTAATCGTTACCGTTTCTTGTAGACAAGTGTTAACAATTGCAGGCCATATTCAAGGACCACCAGGCTATTTTGGATTTATCAATACAGTTTATTGGGCATCAGCTTTTACATAATTGCATATTGTATGTTAGTTGTTATACCTCTTTAACAATTTATGATACCAGTCTCGTGTCGGGTACATTATTTATAATTTACTATACTATTTGCCGAGGTGAAATATTGGTTGTGCTAACTTTGTTATGAATCCCACTGTAGCTTTTTCTACTAATATACGACTGGCAGCTGTTTGCTGGGAGGTATTTATCATGAATCCTAGTCAATTGATGAGAAAGTAAAAGAAAGGAAGAACAGCAACAAAATTCTAACACAACACATAAAATTCTAGCAATTTACCAGAATCACTGATCTTTCTGATTGCCATGTTCATGGCATCTGCGACATAAATATTTCCCCGATCATCCATTGTCAGCCCCTTGGGATGGTTCAACTTTGTCTCTCGGAGACGGCCGTCAACATGACCAGAATATCCCTCGGTTGAACCAGCCACAAGCTTAGGTCTACTGTCTGCAATTTTTGAAAAATAAAATTAGCAGGAAATGTGCGCACAATATATAAATACTGGATTGTCAGAATAAACTGTAAGTTTGCACTCAGATTAGTATAATCAGTTTCAATATATGAAACGGGCTATTAAAGCCTTTTATCAAAATAAAAAAAAACTGTAGGTTTGCAGAAGTTTAGGTAAGTATTTCAAATAAAGAGTGTTGATTTAAAAAAAAATCATTTGACATTTCATAGATGTCTACCTAACATTATAACAATCAATTTGACAAGGTTAGGTCAAACAAAGATAAGGCCACTAAATGTCATTATCACTAATCAATGTTAGTCTTGTTTGCCTGTCTAATTTTGGAAAGCATATACTACAAATCCTAGTATTAGTTGATGGTGACAACAACAAAATTTTGGCATACTAGAAACTATTCTCTCCAAAAAGCAGGGGATGTTTGGTGAAAATAATTGTTCAGGTGAACTCTGATCAGTCATAAAAAAAAGTAAAATTAAAATTCCTCTCTATTACATCACAAGAAATCAGTATAACTTTAGTAGACAGATCTTTTGAAATCTCCCAGTTTTGATACTAAACCTAGTTTGCAAATCAAGCACCTTGGACTGCACAATCAGTCTTGGACAAAAAATAAAAATAAATAAGAGGGTTCAAAAAAAATTTAACTTGAAAAAAGATGCCTGGTCAAGAATTTGAGAAGGAAAAATGTGCTCACATCTTGATAGAGGCAAGGAGATCTTGTAAATATTACTATTTACTGAATCAAGCACCAAAAGGTCTCCGTTTTGCGTCACCTCCACTGCGTAAGGCTCGATCCCAAGCTTGCTTCCATCAAACACGGTCTCCACTGAGTATCCGCTCTCAAATCTCACCATGGAACGGCCAGCAACCGCTGAAATTACACCATATTATTTTATTTATTTTTATCTTTTTACTAGATCAGACCCCGATAATAGCAAAAATCAAGGAAAAAATAATTTTTACCTGTCTTCGTGGTAGATTTGAATGACCAGAGCCGCTTGATCAGAGAAGAAGCCGCATTCGAGACAAAATTGCTCACGATTTCTGTGACAAGCAACCGAGATCAAACTGAAATGCTAGAAGATTGCATAAAGGAAACCTTAAGTTGGTAAAGAAAAAGAGAGAGGAAGCATACTTGCGGGGTAAGCAGCAGAAACGGAGGCAGTGCAACCGGAGAGAAGCAAGGCTGCGAGTAGCAGAGCGATCGGTTTCTTCTCGATCCCCATTTTCGAGAGAAGAATCAGGTGAAAATCATGTCAAAAATCGTCTCCTTGCGAGAAAACGATCCGCGAATGCAACGTTTCTAATCTCTCTTTGCTCTCTTTTTTTCTCGCTTTTTTATTGCACAAGTAGCTAGCTTAGCTGACGCTGGCGCTAGTGGAAGCAAAAGCAGCGCGAAAGAGACCAGAGTTGATGTGTATTTGCGCCCCTCTTACAGTCTCTCTCTCTCTCTCTCTCAGTTTCTGTCTGTTTTTTTTCGCTCTGAGGAGTGTATTAATGCTTGTGTGGGTTTAAGGAAGAGCAGCTCATAGTGTGAGCACCTCAGTTAAAGTGAGGTGGGGAAGATAGAGAGAGTCACGAAGTTCTCCGTTTTAAAAATAAGGGAGATGTCCAGTTCTAAAAAAAGATAGTAGTGAATTTTTGCGAGGGTCATATACTCATATATGTGCCTTGAAATAAGTAAACAAAACATTATTTTAATTAAATATATTTCATCTAAATTATATAGATCACGTCTCAGATTGTTGATATTTATTATAAGCTGCAATTATAATTGATTGTCCAAAATTTATTTATAATTCTCTAATATCTGTAGCACGGAAAACACTGAGGTTATCCGAGAAATATTTATGAACATATAACGAAAAAGTACGTCTTTAATAATAACTCGAAATTGAAAATCATGGATCATCAATTCAATACCATTTCTTAGTTTTTATATGCTGGGATGAAATAACCTGATCTGTTTTAATCAATTTTTCTATTTCAGTGTAGCTAAACAGATCCTTGAATAATAACATGAGTAAAAGGCTGTGGCTAATTTGCTGCTGGCAGCAGTTCGGCCGAGGTGCTGCCGGGGCATTATTTAGCCGTGTGATGTTCAAACAACAAATTCAAACCGTTAGATGTTTAATCTATACTATAATCTACTTGGAGACCAAATTTTACATTTTTTGGAATTTTTTTACTATATATTAAGATGGTTTGAAAACCGCTGTTTTTAACGTTGCAGAAATTTACTAAAAACAGCGGTTTTCAAACCAGCTTAATATATAGTAAAAAAATTCCAAAAAATGTAAAATTTGGTCTCCAGGTAGATTATAGTATAGATTAAACATCTAACGGTTTGAATTTGTTGTTTGGACATCACACGGCTAAATATAGCCCCGGCAGCACTTGGCCGAACTGCTGCCGGCAGCAAATTAGACAGACCCTGAGTAAAAATAGTAATATTTTTTTTAATAACAACCAACTTTCGTAGAAAGAATAAAATTAAACTACAACAATGCTATTTTTTATTCAATTTCAGATTTTTTTAGTTTTGTAACAATATTTCACAAAAATCGAGATTAATAGATGAAACTCTGCATGTGTAGTTTCTACACAGTCTGTCCCAAGCTAAGAAAAAGGAAGAATGTGATAAGACGTGGTGAACTAACGTAAAAAAAAAAGACAGTTTTTTTATGGAAATGATACCCTCAGACCGGTTGGGTTTTATTTCTATCCTACTCCCGACATGTTTGGGACGAAAGACTTAATTGTTGTTGTAGTTGAGATTAATAGATGAAATCTTTAATTCTATAAACTATTTTTTTTTAATAGTATTTATGCAATTATATCAGTAAACAACCAAAAAGGTGAAGTTTTATGAATGAATGCAATAGGGGCACAAGAGCCCTAATTCACGAGAATAATATATAAAGAGTAGAACTAGGGTGTGTTGTGTTCACCAAAGGGTTTGGTGAGCATAACACCTAAATTTATTGGATTGATTTCAAACGAGACGAATCCAAACCGTTAAAACCGATCTACTTCACGAGTGATGCGTGCACATACAAAATTTTGAAATTTTCGAATTCATTTAGTCCAAAGTCAAGAGGTCAAAAGTGATAAAAAATGAATGCACCAAAATGAAGATTTAAGAGTTATTTTCATGCATTCATTTTTCATCAATTTTGACCGCTTGACTTTGGACTAAATGAATTCGAAAATTTTAAAATTTTACATGTACACACATCACTCGTGAAATAGATCGGTTTCAATGGTTTGGATTCGTCTCGTTTGAAGTCAATCCGATAGATTTAGGAGTTATGCTTACCAAACCTTTTGGTGAGCACAACACACCCTAGCTCTACTCATATATAAAATATGCTAAATGTATCGGATCTTTTGATAAAAAAAAAATAATAAATAAATAAATGGAAGCAAAGTAAATAATGGATTTCTCCATTTTGTAATAATAAACAGAGGAACCGGTTTCGGACAAAACAGCAGAGGTGAGGTGAGCGAAAATCACGTGCTCTGGAAACTGAGCATTAGGCAAGTTTATTAGATTTAGTATTTTGCTATTATCTCTACCGAGTCCACATGCTCTGTTATTTCTTTTCATTCCAAGAGAAAAAATCGTGTATAAACATGTTCAGGACCTCAGGTAACTAAAAAATATTGTTTTTCGTTAAAGTGTTGTAAGAATAGTCGTGAAATTATTTATAAGACTAATATTAATAATACAACATATATTTTTTTATTTAATTGGAATTAATTGACTTAATTTCTGACTTGTTCAAATTTTATATTAAAAGAAAATTAACAGCATGGTGTTAAATATTTTTTATATGATTTGATATACTTTTACCCATAAGTTAGGATATAATTTAATGTATAGCAATTCAATAAATAAATGCTCCATAAAAGTAGTTGAGAACAAAGTCTTCTCAATTGTTGTTGTTTGATTTGTTTCAAAGTCTGCCCGTTATATTAACAATAAAATCATACAACTTATCATGTAACATACTATAATAAAATGATAAATTGTAAAAAAAAGGTTGTAGTGTTTTTTTTATAACATAAGATATTACAAAAAATTGACGTATGAATTCCTCTCGTTCACATGATAGGATCCGTACATTAACTCCAACCACCATGAGAGGCTATGAATTCTCTCCAATTTTAAGTGTTGTTGTCATACACTCGTACTTTTGTATAGCAATTAAAATTATTGATTTTCAATTGAACAATTATAAATCATTATAGCGTGCAAACTACGCACGATAAACTTCTGATGATATATTTTATTCAACGCTTTTACATATTCTCTTTAAAACCTATTAATCATCGTAAATCTCAATATAGGACGAGTCTAATCTTTTTAATGTATATATGTTCAGTTTTAAGTTCTGGATCAAGTTAAGTTTATTTGCAAATTATTTCTAAGCAAAATAAATTAAATTTTGAATAAATTTTATGCTCATATCAATAATTTTTTGATATTTTTAATTAACCCTATGAAATCCAATACTATAAAAAAACTATAATTCAGAAGACTAATTAAATTTGTTTCCAACACAAGTTTCTATTCTCAAGGCAAAGTCCGTAAAACAATTCTAGTATGACTAACAACATTTAGATTTTGTAATTATCTTTTTAAGGACAAGTGACAAAATGACCTAATCAAATTCATGAAACGGCGGAAGTTTAAAACTTTTGAAGAAACTTATCTAAATTTTAAGAGTTTGCTAATTAGACAAGAGAGATAAATAAAAAATTTGTATTTCAAGTTAATGGAATTTGAAAAATCTGCAACTAATAAGGAATATAGTTCATTTAATTTATTATAGTCTGTAAGAATTCAGTTTTGTAAATTCATAAAATATAACAAAAAAAGTTCAACAGTTTGATTTTTCATCTCTTTTCTTTAGCTTTGGAAACAGACACCTCAAGAATTTCACACAGCTGGAATATAAAATAACAGAGATCAAGGAGTCAAATTTTGTCCGGTATTAGTATCACTATTAGGGCTGCACAAAAAATTCGTACTTCATAATTCTATTCGAGTTTGATTCGAAAAAGTTCATAAAAAGTTCGATTCGAAATTGAGTTCGTTCGAAATTATTTCAAACCAAACTTAGTTCGAAATTAATTAAAACCAAATTCAAACTAGACCTAGTTCGTTCGAAATAGGTTCGCAAATCAAATTTAGTTCGAAATTAACTCACACGTGAACCGTTAATTTCTGCTGATAACTTATGTTCACTGATGAAAATATAAGCCGTCCAGTCCATAATTGCTTTGAATTCTGACTTCTGAAACAGAAAGACCGGTCCAATTACAAGCTCAAATAAAAAAATTCAACAACAAAGCCCAAAATAGAAAAATTAAACAAAACCAGCCTTAGCCCATAATCGTTGGTTGTGAACTTTTGGCTTAGCCCAAAGTCCAAACCCTAGAGTTTCCCTCTGTTGGCTACTTGGCTGCAATACCAAACCGGGACCGACCGTGAGGCAAGGCGAGGCGACCCTCATTGATCTCTGCTTTGTTGGTTGATTATTGGGACCGGCCGTGAGGCGAGGCGACCCTTGGTACCGGCCGTTTCTTTGCCCTTCTTGCGATTTGCTCCTCTCTCAGGTAATTAAAAAGCACACCCTTTTTATTGTTGCTTGTTTTATAGATCAAATAGATGGCACACGCTAGTAAACCTATAGATCAAATAGATGACCCTTTTTATTGTTACGATTTCCTCCTCTCTTTGCCTTAAAGATGGCACACGCCAGTTTAATTTTTTTTTTCATTTTTAATCTGATCCCTTGTCATATCAGAAACTTTCCATACAATAGTCAAACCAGAAATAAAAAAAAATATAGAAAATCAGCAAAATCAGCAACAAAGATCTGTCATTTACCAGCATCAGAAAATCAAGAAATAAAAAAATAGCAAAGCTAATTTGACACTATGGACCAGTCATAAGTCATAACTCGTAAGTCGCAAGTGCTGTAATTTCGCACTATGGACTAGTCATAAGTCATAACTCGTAAGTCATAACAAAGTTCGTAAAGGTTCGAAATTGAGTTCATAAAAAATTCGATTCGAAATTGAGTTCGTTCAAAATTAATTCAAACCAAACTCAAACTAGAGGTAAGTTTGATTCGGTCTGGTTCGTTTGCAGCCCTCTATAATCCAGTATTCGTGGCTTTAATTAAAAATTAGCAAAAGCTGGAAGAAGGTGGCGAGCTTTATTTATTTTCTTATATTTATTGCAATTGGTGCCGTATTCACAGGTACCAATGAATTATCTTGATCTTATGAATCCAAAAAGGTATGGAAACCATGCAATGGTGTATAGTATTTACCAAAAAAATGACTCGTTACATATATCTTAATACAAATAGCAACGGTGGATTGATTTAGGAGGCGCACCATTTATGAGACGATATGCTTTATTTAGTTTTGCCCTAACATGCTTTGCATTTCTAACTAAGATGTTCGCAAAATTGACACAAGTCAAAATATACTTTCTTCCCAAATGTTTAACTGTTTGAGAAACACACAAGTCGTACGGTAACATGGGTATCCAGTATTTTTTTTCTAGTACTTTTCAAACCAAATTTAGAGCAATCGTAAACTACTGGTGGCATTGTTATCCTTGAATTCAGATGCATGTAATAACATATGAAGGATTTCAAGATTGGGGCCGATGAAAATTATTATGGATCACTGCTGGACCGTTTGAATATAAACTACAGTAAAGTGCCAAAGCGTAGCTTAATCCATTATTATCTTGTGCGTAAGAGCGTCACTGATCATGTTCTTCCAAAAGTCTCATTTGATTTATCTATTCCTGAATCCTCTTGCACATATGTCTAATGGGATAACAAAATGTGACTTCAAACTCTTTGTATTCTGGGAACCTAACCACAATTATATACAACCCAAAGGAGACATTTGATTGTTATATTTGATAATTATTCAATTCAGTCCACCATTATCATTGAATATCATCATTTTAAGTTCTACATATTAAAAGTTCGCACTCTCTACGACACATCAATTCTCAATATATTATAAACTCCATATATCACTTTTAATTAAGCATAAAATTAGCATTATACAGTACATAATTATTTTACATATTAATCTAATATTAGATTAATGATCCAACATTTAAATTATTTAGAATAACATTGAAGCACTATAATTTTGGAGATATATATGAAGTTTAAAAGTACACAATATGAAGCAAATTTTTGTGATTTCTTCTCACTGGCAAAAGATGTTCAAACTAAATTTTATTTGTTTATAAGAAGAAGAGGAATTCTCATGTGGGTCATTGCGCTTAGATTCTCCATGCACCCAATACCTCCTTTTGCTTTTGCTTTTAAAAAATGAACCAATAGCATGTGGTTTTTTTTTTTTTGTTTGGATTCGATCAAACATAGGTGGGTATCTATGGCACCATTATTATAAGTTTGTAGCAAAATTATGTGATAGATGCTCGATAAATAAATAACTAAATATACAGATAGATCTATGCTCTAAGCATTTTTGTTTGGTTCACAGAGGATTTTTGTCATTGAGATGAAAAAAAATAAAATAGGAAAAGTTCATGTCTGCCCCTCCCAAATCTCATATTTCTATTTGTAATCTCTATTTCCTTTTAATTTTTTAAATTAACCACACTAGTAGTCTTTTCGTTTCTCCTTCATTAATGTAACTGGTGGTGTTTTTGCATTTAATAAAGACATTTATTCTCCTTCACAAAGCAAAATTAATGGAGTCATAATTATCTTTTTTTAAAGGCGAATCAGTTCCTAATTTTTGTCTTTATTATCATTGAAATAAGACATACGACTAATTTCACTTTATTTACAGTTTTTTTATTAATTTTTTAAGTGACGTGTCATTTTTTTAGTGCAGGTGTAAAATTTAAGATGTCAAAAGGGAAAGGGGCATTGGTGGAAGGAGTTGATTTGTGGACCATAATAGCCTTTAGATGAGATGATAAAGGGTTCGGTTTGTGGGCCCCATTTCCATTTCAAGGCCCAATACGGTCCTTGTTGGAAAACACTATTATAGAAGAGTTTTGCTGTCTGACCCTATAATATAACAGATTACAATTAGAGTTCTGTGAAATTACAATGTCTTAAAACCTGCCAGCATGGCTCATTATTTATTTTGAAATCGGTCAAAATTATTTATTTCCAAATCCATGTTAAGTTCATCAAGTTTTTTTGTGAACTCAACTCTAAAATCTATCGGATTAGCTTCAAATGACGAATCAAAACCGTCGAATCTCATCTATCTTATGAGTGATGTGTCTATATGTAAAAAAAAATTAATTTTTTAAACTAATTTAGTATAAAGTCAAGCGGTTAAAATTAAAAGGTTTATAAATTAATTTTAATGTATTTATTTTTTTTAATATTTTTTGACCATTTGACTCTATACAAAATTAGTTTGAAAATATAAAATTTTCACATGTAGACATATCACTAGCAAGATAGATGGATTTCAACAGTTTGGATCCATCGTTTGAGTCCAATCTAATAGATTTTAGAATTGAGTTCACAAAAAAGCTTGGTGAACTTAAGAACACCCTAGTTCTACTCTTTTTTCTTCCTTTTTCTGCATAAAATTGCAGCATATAAACTTCCTTTTTATATCTCAGAGGTCATGTATAAAATTCGATGTAATTTACAACTTGATTAGTCATTCACTAAGCACCTAGAAATATTAACGGTTAAACTTCATTGGCAATTTTATTTGCTAAAAGAAAATTTCAAATTGTTTCAAATTAAATATATAAAAATATATATTATTATAAAAATACCTATAATTCTATATATTTATAAATATTTCATCAACTATCACATTAGTCACTTTATACGTATCCTCTTAAAACTGGAAAGTATCATTAATGATTGTATGAAGTATACATATTAACATGTTTTGCAAAAAAAGAAGAGTAGAACTAGGGTGTGATGTGCTCACCAAACTCTTTGGTGAGCACAACTCTACATAAACTATCGGATTCACTTCAAACGAGATTAATACAACCGTTGAAACTGATGTACTTTACGAGTGATGGGCGTACATGCAAAATTTTGAATTTTTTGAATTCATTTAGTCTCAAGTCAAGTGGTCAAAATTGAGAATTTTTTGAATGCATTAAAACAACTTCATTTTGGATCATTCATTTTTTATCAATTTTGACCACTTAACTTGAGACTAAATGAATTCAAAAAATTCAAAATTTTGCATGTACATGCATCACTCGTAAAGTACATCGGTTTCAACGGTTGGATTCATCTCGTTTGAAGTGAATCCGATAGTTTATGTAGAGTTGTGCTCACCAAAGAGTTTGGTGAGCACATCACACCCTAGTTCTACTCAAAAAAGAATATCTTATTTTCTGTATTTTTGGGTCTATCTAGGATAATATTATGTTGGACTTTTGTGTAATTTATTCTCTACGTGGTGCCTCACATATCAAATTGCCCAACATGATACCTAGATCTGTGTGCTCATGTTCAGCGGCTGAAATGAGGTCGTTGTCGATCTCTTACAAGCTCCAACAGAAAAACAACATTTTCGATGTTTTTCGGGAATTTTTCATAGACTCGGTATTTGAAACCGTCATTTTTATATTTTATATTTTTATAAACAGCGGTTTTTCGGGAATTTTTCATAAACAGCTGTTTGGGTAAATAATACTCCATCTATTTTTTTAGAAGCTATTTTATATTTTTAATGTTTTAATATTTGTTTAAAATCAATTCTAAAGAAATAGATGGAATAATTTAGAATTTGAATGTACTAGAAGGACTACGATAATTTCTTTATTTATCCAGAAGTGACTTTTGAACCAGGATCAATAACTCAGATCCAAAATATTTTTATTTTTTTCCAGTAACACACAAAGAAACATTTTAATTACTCTTACGGCTGCAAAAAATTCCGACTGAAAAATGTTGATCCGGATTATTTGTCGCAGTCTTTCTAGTAAATTAGATTATATAGTATTTCATCTATTTTCAAAGAAATATAAAAATATTTCTAATATTTTAATAGAAAAAATAAAAAAACCACAAATCCAAACCTTCGGTTTCTGACATAAACCTATGTAAAATAAAATAAAATTATATTATATCTTGACTGCCTAGATTATTGACGGTTTGGGCATTTTTATAATTTTTCAAAAATCATGAGTATTTCTATTAATTTTTATTTAATGTTAGATATTAATAAAAAAAATCGGCACGAAAAGCAAATATAGTTTAGCTATAATTTGATAAAATTAAATCGTTGTAAATTTCAAATTTTATTATTTTTCAAATAAATAATATATGTGATATAGAAACTATTACGACGATCATTAAAGTTATTAGATTACCTCTGGTATTTATATACTTGTATTCTCTTAAAAAATACACTTTTAGTTGAATTAATAAGGGCTGCCACTCTTTCAATAATATAGTTAGCAAGGAACAAATTGTGCTTTATTAATTCATTTATTTTCATTCTTGCAAGTATTGAAACTTCTATTATTTCTCTTACCTCTTATTGGTGTAAAGTGAGATAGGATGAGACATTTTTTAAACTAACTTTAATTATGCCTATGGATGTCTCTCTCTTAACCCAAGTAGGCAATCTGATCATACTGTCCGATTCCGATATCCCAAAAGAGGCAAGCTTCCTGAGATCAGAGGAAGATCCAGGACTTGAAATAGAGGGATCACATCTCTCGAATTATCTGCGAGACAAAGCTGGAATTGATGCTTTAGATGCTAGCTTATTACCCTCTGATTCAAACTCATCTGACCCTAGCTCTTCTTCCTTTGCCAATCACACTATGGTTACTTGTTCTACATGTTCTAGTTGATTTGATGTTGTTGGTTGTCTGTAATTTAAATTTTGTAATACGCCTCTGTTACCTTGCTAAATTATAAGCTCTATTTTAGATACCATTGTCATTGGCAGTGTTCTGATGATTATTGGATTTTGCTCTAGTTAATTAGGATCTTTTGTACAATGGAATTTTTATTCCATTGATTACTGTATGAGCCGTTGTGTTTCTATACGAAACAGGTGGGGTTATCTATTTTTGTAAAAAAAAATTATTAAATTGATTCATTGTTAGTAGATGCCGACCTAATTGCTTGGTCCGAAAACACACACCAGACTTATTCTATTCAGAAATAAAAAGCAACATAAGAAAAAAGAAAGAATCCAAAAAGGCACCCCTTATCTTGAGTTGCTATTGATTGTCATGCCCTTTTTCTTGTTTGCACTGCATGCTTCTATTTATTGTTATTATTTTCTAACATGTTCTTGCATGCTTAACAGTCCCGAGCTGCCCGATCTACGAAACTAGTCAAACTACTGGCTTTGGGCAAGGCCCCGCCGCGTCATTCATGAAATGATACGATCGCATGGTGTCGTATTATGGGCTTTTTCAGACACGAATTGAAAAGTGGCCCCTCCCCTGCTGGGTCAAGTTGAAGAGTTCTCAACACGAGCGCTATTTAATGTATCCATTCAATCTTTTTTGTCCAAGAGTGAGGCTATGGTACTTCGGCTAGTGTACTATGGCTCAATATGGTACTTTTTAAAATCCTAACGGTCGATCCGAATCGTTCAATGTGATATTCATATGAATATGTACTTGCAAACTAAATTTTATATTTTTTCAAATTTTTTTACTATTTTTTTAGATAGGTAGAATTTTCAATGTTTTATACAAATTATGGACCAACAAAATTCTATCTATCTAAAAAAATAGTAAAAAAATTTGAAAAAATATAAAATTTAGTTTGCAAGTACATATTCATATGAATATCACATTGAACGGTTCGGATCGACCGTTAGAATTTTAAAAAGTACCATATTGAGCTGTAGTACACTAGCCATAGTACACTAGCCGAAGTACCATAGCCTCACTCTTTGTTCAATGTATCTATAAATATTTAGATACAATCTTTTTTGTTCAATGTATCTATAAATATTTTTTCCTTAACTGCTGCTTAGGGATCCAAATATGTGCGTATTGTTAGCCACGCATTTTGTCGTACTGTAATTAAGTCACATGATTGGTTCCGTTTGTCACATTTAACCACATTTAACTATTTTTCTCTTACAATTTAAGTTAGATGATTCAAGATTCACCGTTCAATCAAGATCTAATGATCTTAATTGCACGGGACTCATGTGACCAGATCACTAGCGTACGTGCTATACTAAATTTCCAAAAAATAATCACGCCACACAAATAATCATGACAGGAACACAAATCACAGCACATAACCAGTACGGACTGTGCAGTATCCGATACTTTTTACATCCCTAATACTGCTCCGTCTAGTTGCCACTCAAATATCAAGAACAAAGAAACAACACAAATAAAGAACAAGCATGAATCTCAAAATTCAAAACTGTGAGCTCCAAAAGTACATCAAACTCATCCACCCACAAAAATACAACGAACAAAATTGCAAAAAGCTTTTCTAACTATTCATCTGAAGTCTTTTATGGGTTGTGACCAAACATTATTTCTATCAACAAATTACAACCAAAATCAAGAAAGAACCAAACGAACAATTATATGTACAAAATAATTCAAACCTAGCTCTATTTCTCTTCAAAAACATGTTGTTACTTGTTAGTCAGGCCTCCAGGAAACTTCTACCATATACATTTGATTAAGCGTGCAATTTTTTTACCTTATGAAACAAACTCAAACAGGTGGTATCCATATCAAACATGGTACACCATACCTACCTCCAGTGTAGATGCATGCGGTATATTGGCAGCATACGCGGGTCCCCTGCTATTTCTTCTCAAAAACTCGTAACCGAAATTTATTGCAACCCGTTTGATAAAACCCGACCCACTTTTAGCCCTGGTGTAAGAATGCCCTAGAATAAATGACATCCCTGCCTCCCTTGCCTCCATCAAATCTCTCAATTCCTCCCGGGTCCCACTATCCATTTCAGGGCTCTTGGGTAGCACAAACCGAACCCGCTTCCTCTTCGGGACAACACCATCAATTCCCAGGTCATTACCATTAGATGACGAGCCGGGTGACTCATTTTCTGGTACCGGTTCGCTGTCCTCTGACAAACCAAAAGGTGTACCAATAACAGCCATTTTCTCATTTGCTTTCTCTGGGTCGTCATATAATGGGTTGGTACCATTGTCATGGTTGTTGGTACCGGACACTGGACCAGATCGGATGAACTCAGCTATGCTGCTGACGAGTTCCTTTTCAAACTCCATGTCATCTTTTTGTATGTCTCGATATCCATATCGAACAATGACCCGGTAGAGGCGGTATCCCTTGGGCCCGATTCGGCCCACCAGAAATCGCTCTTCAGGTTGCACATAAGGTACAGGAACTGATTTAACACAAAGGAACACCAAAACCTGGACGAAAAAAAAATGAGATTAAATTACAAGTCCCTTGATAAAAATTTAAATAGTAGATCTCGAAACAGATCAGATCCAATCAGAATCCAGGCCAATCCGATACGAGGTAGAATGCACGGGCCCCTTTAATATTCATACGGATTCTGACCGGACGGTCCAGATCTAAACAGAAATATTCTGTTACCTTAGGCGATATGAATTCACCACTTGGTTGCATCTCCACTATTTTCATTAACTTCTTTCATAATTTCACATGTTTCTTCTAATTGACTTATATTTCTATTGACTAGTACGGTAGTACCTCATCTCTAACAGACAAATAACATAACCTGATGAAATTGCATACAACTGCTTCATTGTTGCATAATTAAGTGTTTCAGTGCAGACATCAAAACTACAAGAAAAATGCCAAAAAAACTGCAAGTAGAATTTTACCTGATGGAAAGCGGGCAAATTGGTCACAAAATGAGAAAAAATGGCGGGGATACCCGAGACAAGCTCAGTATGGATTAATCCAATCCCGCGCACACGCACAATCCCAAGTGAAGGACCCAGATTAAGCAACCACCTGATCGAAACCTTGTTTTGCACATCAAAATCATATTTCTTAAGCGTCCCATAGTGCCACACATACATCACTAACATGAAGATGAAAGAGAGTACGATGGGGACCCACGCTCCCTCAAGGAACTTTATAACTGAGGCTGAGAAGTAGAAGGCCTCGATTGAGCCAAAGAAGAGGAGGAATGCGAGGGAGAAAATTGGATTCTTGTGCCAGCAGAGGGATATTACAATTGACATGAGACAGGTTGTTACAAGCATGACTGTTATCACCGCCAACCCTGAAATGAAGAGAATAAAGGATTGTACAAACATCAGAAATTTAACAATCAAGAGTTGTTCTTTTTAATTTGTTGTCAAGTCATTATAAAAGGCTTTCATTTAATATGTCAGTTTCAATCTCAGCAAAGAAAGAACACAGAAGGTGATATTTCAAATAGAAGATTCAATACAAGCATGCATTATAGCACTATCAAATGTCACCAGAAAATTAGACAAAAACTTTACTGATGCATGAATGTATGAACTCATAGACAGAATGTATAAACTTAAAAGGAGAAGTAATCTTGTTTACATGGAGTTATCAAACGGGTGCAACATGTATGGATGAATTGATGGATGTATAGAAGCATAAATTGATGTAAATCATAAACGATGTATGCACAAAATTAGTACTCATGTGTTGAAGCATGCATGAATGTAATATGCACTGATTCTTGGGGATGAGTGATGCTGGTGCAAATAATATAGATATAATAATGTCCATCTCGATGTATATTAAACATACCTGACGCGTTACCGAGGCGCTTGGTGTCATGGAAGCCAACAGTAACAGCGAGGCACAACAGCATCAAAATCCAGTTTATCTCTGGGATGTATATCTGACCATGCACAGATGAAGAAGTATGGACGATTTTGACCCTGGGGAAACACTCAAGAGCTGAGCATTGTTTAATGATGGAGAAGGTGCCGGTGATCACTGCCTGGCTGCCCACAACTGCCGCTAATACTGCTATCACAAACACTGGCCACCTCACTTGTTCTAGAGAGAGAGAGAGAGAGGTGAAGAGTGTCAAGATGTAACTGAGAGTTCATATAAAATAATTACAGAGACGAACAGGAGTACAGGACTGCATGTCTAAGCAAAACTGGTACTGCAGGGAATGTACGTTTATGGTACACTTTTCATGATGGCTTCAACTAAGCAAAACTGGTACTGCTAGATCTTTTCCATTCAGGTACTGGCCATGAAGTTATAATGCTTTTCGTGATGGCTTCAACTAGCTTTACTGGCTTATCTTCAAAATCAAAACACCATCCCTGGTGGAACTGGAACAGTAGTGGACCAGGTGGGCTGTACCAACCATTGGTACCATAACAGGCAAGAGAATGTACATTTTGACCTGTGTACTTTATTAGGCTGTAAATGGTGTATCGTCACAAAAGCTATAAACAAGTTGCTCTGTGAAAGTACCAGGAACAGAAACGTAGAAGCCAATTTTATAGCTGGTTTCTTCTATTTGGTGATGCTGAGAGAGATAAGCTGCTTGACCCATATAAGCCAGAACAAGAGCAGGATACACCAAGAATGAGAAAGCAATCTGTACCAAGTAGAAAGGTCTTTTAATAATTAGAGCAAGGTGCAACAGCATAAGATAGCAGAACCATACCAGTCAGGTACTCCAATTGAACGTGTCATTTATTCAGACCACAGACACTATAAAAGTTTAATTAAAAAAAAAAACAAAGAAATAAAAAAATTGTTAAGTAGTGCTAAGAATTGACTTTATAAAAAAGGTAGTGCTGAGAACCAGTCAAACTAGTATAACTTTTGAAAGTTGACACCAACCAAAACTAAGTATATCAAAAACCTTTATTGATGCTTGTGAGAAATGCCCCAGATCTGCATACATTGCCTCTGAACCTGAGAATTTACAAACAAAATGTCAGAACAAAATTTGCATGTGCCATTTAAATATCATTTAATTGACACAGATTCTTCACGTACCAGTGATGCAAAGAAGGATACCGCCAAGTGACATCCACCCACCCCGCTGTGTTTTCTTCAAAAACTGATACATGTAAAACGGAGAGAGGGCCCGGAGTACGTGAGGGTCCCACCTGGCAATGTTGTAGATTCCTATGATGCTAATGCACATAAGCCAGGTGGCGACGATTGGAGCAAAGAGGAAACCAACTCGGTGGGTGCCGTAGTGTTGCAATGCAAATAAGCAGACAAGTATTAGACATGCCACCGGAACCTCCACATCTGGCATTTAAAATGTAACATATTTTTTAAAGATACTTCAAGATTATACATTAAATCACAGCGCATAACTTAATTGCGGGTGTATCGAGATGGTAATGTATAAACTAAACAATTAACAACAGAAAATGGAAAAAAAAAAAAAGTTTCAGGCTCCATCGATATAGTTATGTACTGACTACTGACTATGCAACATGACGAGTGCAATGCAAGAAATCGTATGCCGGCATGGTAAATTGTAATAGCAATACATGCTTCTACAAAGTACTTACATCTATGTTGTTCTTTAGAGATATAAAGCTCAAGCCCGGATACTGCTGAGAAAACTGCATAAAATAAAATCAAACAAATTATCAATTCAGTGCAAATATAACTTCAACAACAGAAGAAAATAAAAATCACCAATTCATCTTTACTATTATTTTCTGCCTTAATGTAAGTTATTCTCAATTCTGTTTCACAATTTGCTATGAGATAAAAAGGAAGAATAATTAAGAAAAGGTTTAGTGAAAATGGGATCAACCAGAGATGCAGATGAACCAAAAGAGAGCACAATAATTTCTCCGCTTAATTCCAATCTCCTGATAATGCACAGTTATGCAATCGGGCAATTATATTGTGTTTCAATTTAGCCCAAAAAACTATGCAATTTTGGTCAATTTACGTTTTCGCTATACGACCAACAAAATAATTAACAAAACTATTAACAAAACTGACCTAAAAAGAAAGAGATAAAATATAACTGCCTAATTTACTACAAAGAAACAAAAAAGGAAGAAGAGTACGAACCAGAAACAGCAGGTGTTAACACGCCATCTCCAATTAGCATGCAACAACCGAGCAACGCGAAGATCAACAAAACCTTTTGCAAGAACCTTGATTTCTCCAACAAAGCTCTAATCCAAGATGCCCGGCTCGACCCGGAAGCGGGCCCCACTTCATCTCCTTTCTTATATGCCGAGAGCTCCTCATCTATAATCTGGCCGTTCGGCAAAAACCCAATTCTCGCATGGCGGCAAATCAAGGAATAGAGTGCAAATGTGCCGCCTTCGCCATTATCGTCGGCTAAAAGAACTATAAATACATACTTCAGTAGGGGGATAATTGTTAATGTCCAGAAAACAAAGGAGAGAACACCATATATCTCTTCGTTCCCTTCCGAGTGCTCTATATCATCCGCGAATGCATTTTTGTACACGTAGAGAGGAGAAATACTGAGGTCTCCGTACACTACGCCTAAGCTTTGGTACGCAAGAAGGAGAACAGACCTCCACGAATCTCTCTGTAAAAGAAAAATCGACCCGGATTAGTTCAATTGGAGAACAAGGTCGAATTTTTTTGAGGAAAAACTGGGAACTCATCTCACCTTTCGCACAGTGTCGTAATGCGCCGTCTCTAGATCCATTGGTGGCGAGGATTTCACGCGGCTAGTGAAGAGGCAGTCTTTCGTTTCTTCATGGAAAGGTTTCTGATAAGAAGGGAGAAAACGATTGGAAGGGAAGACGTTTGATTTATCTTTGGCTTGTTGCCCCTGGCTCTACCACATGCCACACTAGGATTTCTCTGGAGACAAAAAACAGAGGTATGTCTTGAAAGTGTTTTTGGTTTTATTCGACAGGAATAGAAGAAGTCGACTGCGAGTGAGACACTTTCTAGAGAGAAGAGAAGAGAGAGAGAGAGAGAGAGTAGGTGTTGGGTAAGAAAGAGATGGGTTTTGTGTGTGCTCAGTGAGATTTTTGGGGAAGAAGTGCGAGAGAGGAAGAGAGAAGGGTGCTTTATTGGTTGGGATTTGGATCAGCGGCCGCAAATTCTCTGTTATTTTCTACATCATGAAAAAGTTATTTCTTTGGTGAAACTGTTGCAATTGCAACTTGCCAGTGTTTCTATTCTTTTTACAGAGTAACCTTTTGCTTTTAATCGAGTATTTAATTATATAATTACCTCTTTTAAAAAGAAAAGGTTAAAAAAAAATCATTCAATGTTGTATATTCAAAGTACAATAGATAAAAGAAAAAAGACAAAATACTTGTTTCATAATTAATGAACCAACTCCGAGAAAAGTTAAAATTCCAGATGTCTGCAATTCAATGGATAACAGATGATACGGCCGTTGGAATTTCCAACAATTGTGAAAGAGAAAGAAACAGAGAGTGATAATTTATCAGGACAGAGCGGATAGGTGGTTGCTCTTTTTAGTGTTGCGAAATGCGAAGTCAAGTGGGGGTTCCTTTCAAAAAAAAAAAAAAACAATGGGTCAATGGGTAGTTTTTCCAAGAATTTTTTTGGGTTTACAATTGATTTTGCTTTTTATATACGGTATCGAGATTGGTGGAGTTATTAAACCCCACTCTACATAGATCTATCTACTTTTTGTTTTATTTCCTTTTCTTAGACAGGGTTGATGAAGCTTGTGTACTCTAATTGGACAATTTAAGGTAAAGATTTTAACAGAGCAGTTTTGGCTTCATACAGTGCGGGAACTATAGAATCAAAACAACTCTTCATATGGTTTGTACGCTGTATGAAGCCAAAGTTGCTCTGTTAAAATCTTTACCCCAATTTAAGCACTAGATTTGTGCTAGATTAGTAATCTAATCATGCCGTGCATTCAAATGGTAATCATTTCCCACGGTATAAAAAACCTACTATTTGTGCTATTTGCTATTGGAAGTCACCACTACTGAGAAGTGAGAAATTGCTTCTTTTTTAATAAACTAAAAGTAACTGCTACAGTACTGATCTGGATAAGTTGTAGCGTGATACGCTAAACAATGGTACTAGCAATTAAAATCACTAAATATTATTTATGGCTAAAATTAATTGTAATTTAAGATACATAAATAGAAAAAGAAACTCCATTGTTAATTGGTGGGGCAGTGACTGTGAGATATTTAATTTCAAGTCCTGTTCAAATTGTAAAGTGTCAATGTTTTACAAGAAAAAAGATGAGTTGGTGGGAATGATATATAAAATTAGCTATCAAATCACTATTTCCATTAGAAAAGAAAACACATGTATTTATGGAGATAGCAATGGGTTATTAGAGACTAGTGTTGGCCAAAAAAAAACCAATGAAAAGAGCATGGAAGAAAAGTTGATTTTTCATACTGTTTTTGCTTTGGTGCCATTGCTTTCTAGTTAGGTTTTAGGTAAAAGGTTGATGAATGGAATGGATAGTGCATCCAATGCTTAAAGTCGAGACAAAGAATGTGTTTGATTTGAACTTCTCCTGATAATCTTTTTTTCTATTTCTTTTTCTCATTTTTAATCATCTTCTTTTTGGGTTTATCTCTCGTTATTTTTATTTGTTATTATTATCATGGTCTCTGTCATGGTCGATTTTTTTTTTTGTTGATAATTTTCATATTTATTAGCTCCGTAGATTATAGTCACGCAATCAAAATAGATTGAACCTGATAATTTTAAAATATTTTGAAAATAGTGGCCATTGAGTTTATCCCCTTTTTTTTTCCAAAAATGGTAACAAAAAAAATCGGCTTTCATGGCGTAAGTTTTAGAAAATTTTACTTGTACATATTTGAATTAAAAAAATTAATGCTTCCCCCAAATTCTTTCAGAAAATTTTCTCAACGTGTTAGGATAACAATGGACACACGGGCGACTTAATTAAAATCAAACATCTGGCACGACACAATTTTGTTTTTTGACTTTCGAGGTATCACATTCGTACAGACTACCTACGAATGTACGATGGCAAGAAGAATCGATGCCTAATGACACGTGTCAATACCAATCTTTCTTTGATCCGTGCCTGCCAATAAAATTTAAAATATATCAGGGAGTCTCAGGGTTAAAGTCTTAAAGATCTTAACAGAGCTCTTAATTCAAACCCACGTGGATACATCAAGTACGAATCTTTATCCATTGCTACAGTTGGGGAATAGCGACGCAACTACGGTATAGTGTATACTATCTGAATCATCAGATTCAAATTAATTACTTGGATCTTTAAACAAATCTTTTGAAACATGGTATCCGATCTGAATCATCGGATTCAAATTACTTGGAACTTTAAACAAATCTTTTGAAACGTGACATATTGATTTGATATGTTTGATTCGGATTTGATGGTTGAGATTTCTTTCGTCACAACTATTGAGAATTTTAGAGAATTATTTCATCGATATAATTTATCAAAAACATAACGGATTCAGATTCAGATCCTATAAAATTCAAACGTGAATCCAATGAATTAGATGAATCATCTTTTAAGATCCACACGGATTCACTTAATTTTTTAATATATATTTGAGATCAATATACGAATTTATTCATACAAACTTAAATCAAATTATAAATATTAATTAACAATCCTAAATGTTCTTTTTGGCCTCTATAGTCATGTTGGCTGTGAACAGAGGCGGATGGACAAACAATGAATGTGGGTCAATTTAGAGTAAATTGTCATGGATATCATAAATTGATCCTCATTTTTAGTATGAAAATCTTATATGATTGATTCTCATATGCGTTTGATTTTTATAGTTCGAAAGTTTGGCTCTGCCTCTGGCTGTGAATGTTTATACGAGTGCGTATTCTCTAAGATATCTTAACTTTTGCATGACCGGCGTGTACGATGCCTATTCGGGGATAGCGTGGGGGGCTAGTATTATTTGTGCTTTGAGATTCGTACATAACGTATTTGAACGGTTGAGATTTTCCATAAAAAAACACTCAAAAGTTTGAGATATCTCAGAGGATGCGAATTCATGTTTCATACACAGTTGTTGAATTGTGATTCCAAGCTAACAAAATTTTAGATATATAATTTTGTCATTTTTTCTGGACTAGTCAAAACTGACAAGTTTGTTAAAACTTAAAAGGCATGTTGAGAAATGAACTCCTAATAGGTGCTGTTAATAAACCGATCTAAATGACACTTTAGATAATGATCTCATCAGTGCGTCCATGAACCAGAGAGGAAACCGTACTGACTTGCACAGCTGTCATCTAATAATGCGAGTTATAATTAGAAAGAGGGGGTATTCGTACCATAGTCCATAGCCATAGGCGCTTTGTTTCTGGAAAGTTCGTTCTACAAAGCAAAACGGTACAAAACTACAAATCGAAAGGTTTTTGCTTCGTCTGTAATGAGATAGGAGTAGGTCCGATGGGCATCGGACCTACATTTAGGCTCAATTAGATCTAGAACCGTACGATTAGCATCAAATCTATGCGCACCGAAATTGATACAGACTTGTACGGATTTTGACGCAGATCACACGAATCTTGATGCAGATCGAATGGTCATCACGCCCATCGGACCTACTCTGATTCCGTCTGCAATAGCCTGAGGTCCGATTCCGATGACTGCATTCTCTAGAATTATATAGGGTAAAATCTCCATAATATCTCGCTGATGACCATTTTGGATAATCAAGACGAGGAAGAGTAAATAATTTTTACATGGTTGGTGCTTACGAATAGAATTATAACGATGGCTAAAAAAATTCAAGTTTTAATATTTTTCTCCATAATTGTTTGATGTTGTTCCTTTGTTTCGAGATCTGTGTACGATATCAATCAAACGACATATATTTATTTATTTAAAAAAAATCACAACTAGCGGTTACGAACTGCTGTGAATTAATAAATTAAGATTTTGAACTGTTCAGGATAGACAATTTTTTTTTTCAGAAATAGACAACAGCTCGATTATATATAGACCTATACCTAATTTTTAAAATTTAGGAGTGCCTATCTAACTATCCCTTATTCAATACAAATTTAACACTGGATAAGGATGACTATATGTCATTGTGATCTTTATTTGTAACAACACAAACTTAATGATTTTTCAAGATATATATATACGGTTGAGAACCAGTTTTTGATCTAGTGACAAAGACAATGCTCTTCGCGTGAGAGGTTACATGTTCGAAACTCGAACGAAAAATATCCTTGTGGATATTAAATAGTTGGGGGCTTGATTCGCGTAACACATGCATATATAGTAGGATGTATACTTATGTGTGCATTACAAAAATTAATTTTACGATCTAACTAAAATTCTTAAGAGAATTTGAATCAAAATAAGCAAATATAATAAGATGCCATTGCAATTTTAAGAATAAAATAATATCATGAATTTTATATGTCTAACAAGATGAAAATTTCAAGAAATAATATCATGTTATTGAATATACAATAGATATTCCCTATACGTAAGCAGCCGCATTTTAAAATAATAACCACAAATGCTATGTCTTTGAAAATGTGCGCAAGTATTTAAAAAAAAATACACATATAAACCAAGCTTCCTTAGTTGAAGATATCTATCTTTTCTTTTATGTTTCTCTTTCATAATATTTTTCTTCTTACATTATATTTGGTTACGTTGTTGTAATCAATCTTGTACTTCGCTTTGACTTTAATGAAATTTGACGACCCATCTTTTTCTAAAAAGAAATTTTCGCTGGACCATAGATAATATATTATTACTTTTAAAGTAATTAATGTAATGGGGATCTATATTTTCAAAGCAGGAAAACATGGCTTTAATTCCTAGGTCAGCTTTTTTTTCTTTTTTTTTTTTCCTTTTTGTTGGGAGGTCAACAAAGATGATAACTTTTTAATGCTCCATAGACGCTTGTCAGATTTTGTAATAACAAATTTTGACAAAAACATGCTGTGCCAGAATATGAAGTGAATGCTGATGTTTCCTTCTGAAATTTCATAGTTTAATTATTCATTAAACATATCAATTGTCCTTAATTTGCCTCATAAAATAATTTTAGAAGATATCATATTTTCTACTACTGATTTGGTAAACATACGTGTGAGGTCCAAATTCAACATAAAATTGACACTTTCGTGTGAGGATCAATTCCCCAAAATCAAATCAATTAAAATATGGATATCAATGAATATTTTCTGAGATTGCCAGAATGGCGATAAGTTTATAAACCGAAATTTTTAAATATAGCACAGTTAAAAAAACTATATACCAAAACGGCACCGTTTGGGCGGAATTTCAAATTTAGCACGGCCGCAGATCGGCTGAGCGGCCTCATTTACTGGGGACCGCAGATCAGCTGAGCGGCCCCAATTTTTTTTTTTTTTTTATTATTATTAGATCTGAGAGATAAAAATTCGAATTTTACGAAACTTTAAACGGCCATAAAATGACGCTCGAGTGTCCAATTTCAGCAAATGACCACTTTTCGGAAAGCTTGTGAAAATGCGCATGCGTCCGAACTAGCTTTGCTAGATTTCCAAATTCAGAATCGCAAAAAAACAAAGAGAAGAGCCTCAAAACTTCAGTTGAAGTTTCCGATTAAGATTTTCATTTCTATTCTCAAATCTACGCAGCTCAGTAAATTAGTATTCTACAAGTTTATTAGATAACTAATTTACTGAGCTGCGTAGATTTGAGAATAGAAATGAAAATCTTAATCGGAAACTTCAACTGAAGTTTTGAGGCTCTTCCCTTTATTTTTTTGCGATTCTGAATTTGGAAATCTGGCAAAGCAAGTTCGAACGCATGCGCATTTTCACAAGCTTTCCGAAAAGTGGTCATTTGCTGAAATCGGACACTCGAGCGTCGTTTTATGGCCGTTTAAAGTTTCGTAAAATTCGAATTTTTATCTCTCAGATCTAAAAAAAATTGGGGCCGCTCAGCTGATCTACGGCCCCCGGGTCCGCTCAACCAATCTGCGGCCTCATTTCTGGGGCCGCTCAACTGATCTGCGATCCCCAGTAAATGGGGCCGCTCAGCCGATCTGCGGCCGTGCTAAATTTGAAATTCCACCCAAACGGTGCCGTTTTGGTATATTTTTTTTTTAGGTGTGCTACATTTAAAAATTTCGGGTTTATAAATATTTAAATCTTTATATTTCGTACACATTTGACTAAGAGCATCTAGAGTTTCTAATCTAATTTCAGAAACGTGGAAGAGTTTCTTATTTATAAACTATGCAGAAAAATTTCTTATTAAGAAACTGTTTATAAACTCCATCCTAACCAAATAATTAGCTCAAATTATTTCTCCTTTTTAATTTATTGCTGATGTAGCTTAATAGAAACTCTAAAATTAATTTCATGAGTGTGAGAGTTAGAAACTTTAAAGATCTTGATGTTTAAAAAATAGTTAACAGTTATTTAGAAACTAATTTGAGTTGCTGAGATGTAGATGTTCTTAAGATTAAATGAATTTGTGAAGGAACTTACACATCTAGGATTCTATTATTACTCCGTCAATAAAAATATATTGTGCTTATTTATATTTCATTGAACTACAAAATTGGAAGAATCATAAAACCGTTTTATTAATTAAAAATCCACTATAATTGGATAAGTTCACCGTCATTGTAAGGTGCCTTTTTATTCTTTAAATATCAACTAGTTGCTTATCTCTCGCTAAAAAGTCACTTTTTGGATGCAAAAGAGACCAGGGATCAAAGAAAGAATGTTCTCTTCTGTTGAACTTTCCTTAGTAGAGAGACATCAAGGAACACGTATCCTATGCATGAACTCAAAAGGAAATCTTTTGAGTTAATGAATATCAACCGTCTGATTTTAAACAGAGCCAATCCAGCACTTGCCTATAACATAAGAAGTCTTTCAATATTCGTGTGAATCTAATTTACACAAATCTTAAGACAGATCGGATAGTCGAGATGCATTAACTCAAAAGATTCTCATTTGAGTTAATGCAGAGGATACGAATTCAACATCAAGTGGGTATTGTGGAAAAACAAAAGGATAGTCAAATATCAAAGTAGGTCATGTGGATTCCCTAGGCATTATAATGTCTGCTTATGTGCCACTAATCATAATCATCATTAGGTTGAAATTGTCAAAGATCATGCTAAAAAAACGTCAAAGAAGTTGCTTATGTACCTCTCTTGTACTGTCCATAGAAAGCTCTGATAGGAGGGTGATTATGCAAATTGATCCTCGTCTTTGTGAGAATTTGAATCTTGGGATATTATCAATTTCAAAATATTTTACATTGCAAGTCTAAAATATGATTTTTTTTTTTTACAGCTTTATGATGAGGGTCTACAAATATAAAAGCGGATTAAAAGTAATCATTTTCTTTTACATAGCTTTATATGTTCGCAAGAACGAAATAAAAAAAATATAAAATAAAGAGCTTTTCTACTTTATTCCACCTGTGTCTAGCAAACTATATTCATATCCATTCAGTTGGAAGAATAAGTTTTTCATTACCAGATGAAATTAATATCTTACTTTATTAGTGTTCTAAATAACTAGTTAATGCGGCGCAATAGTGTATCAAACCTTAAAAGCTATAGCTCTATTAGCCGTTTTCGACGCAATAGCCTGCTATGATGTTTTTTAGCCATTCCACAATGATGTAATATTCGCTATTTAAATCCTTTCTTTATATAGTTGGAATAAGACATAGTGTAATGCAAAATTAGAAAAATATAGCTGCAAAAGTTCCTCATTATTCTGTCTTTTTCTATTCCATCAATTTTATTTATTCAACATCTATCTCACTCAAGTTATTTTTAATTTGATCTTGCCAAACACTCTTGTCAAGAATGACTCCGCTCGCATCCTAATTTTTTAGGGGTAATTTCATGTATACTCCTCGTGAAGTTCAAAATTACGTATTTATCCTCTCTAAAATTCAATAATATCATAATCATATTTACCCATCTAAATTTCAAATCTAAGTTACCCATTTCATTGTCTTTTTATTATTATTAAAACTCATTTAAAATTTATAAAGTATCCATTTTACTTTTTATTAAGAAAAAGAAAAATACGTAGTATGTTTCAAAAAATGTCAGTCTTCTAATTGATTGATTTTCGATAGCAAATGGGTCATTTATCTATTTATGTTGCATACACAATGACATTTGAGTATATACTTGTATAAGCATCAGAAGTAGAGAAGTGACCCATTTTGCCCTCAGAACCCTACCAATTAGAAGATTGACATTTTTTTCTGAAGCATGCTACATATTTTTATTTTTTTAATAAACAATAAAATTGATATTTTATAAATTTAAAATGAGTTTTAATAGAAAATAAAATAATATGGATAAATTTAGTAGTTTTTTAAATTTAGAAGAGTAAATTTGTTGTTATGAGTTTTAGAGGAGTAAATACGTAATTTTAAAATTTTTGAGGGATATACATAAAATTCTCCTTTTGTTACTAAGTATTCAACAATATCTTATATAACTATGTATCAATTAATGTAGATGAAAATATACAGATGATAAATAATTATAACATTAACTAATAAGCTAGCCTCGTAGCGAAGAAAAATAGTACAATACTTATATAAACTATGATATGTAAATAAACTCATCAAAGATACCAAAAAGTTAATATATATGAATCTCGTAATTTAAAAACATAAAAAACAATTGAAAATATCATAAGAAGTTCACATAAATTACAAACAAAAGTCATCTTCCAAAAGCACATGTCTTTTTTTCAGAGACGGAGTTAAGAAGAAGGAATGAGATCAATTGATTTTCATTTTTTTTCTTCAAAATTTTTGTATTATTTTTTCTATATAATTTACATTAAAATGTAATGGTATTGTTAAATAAATCTCCATTATCTGCAGATAAATTATATATAATTGACCTCCATATGTGTTTGATCATCATAGTTTGAGAATCTGACTCCGCTCATCATCTTCTTAGTCGATATTTACAGTTTGCATCCGGATAACTACGACTTTATTAGAAGGAATAAAGTGAAGAGATGAAATAATATTTGGAGTAAGGATAAATTTGAGAGAATAAAATAACTTCTATTACTTAGTTGTCATGTTCAAGAACAACATAAAATTAGGCTTTATTTGGTTGCGAGATAAAAGTGTTTAGATAGGAGAATAATTCTTGTCATCATTCTAAAAAAGGATAATATTTATCTTTTTATCTCTTTATCTTCTCTTAAGCATGACCTTAGAGGATAATATGATTACTCTTATCACTATTATCATTAAAGATAAAAAAATATTTTCTTATCTTTCAATTAATCACTTCTTTAAACATGACATGTAAAAAGGGTAATAATAGTTGTACTTTCAACACCTCATCTTTCTACTTTATTCTACTATTAAATATAATTACATGAAAACGATAGTAAAAGTTTAATATTTTTTTATTCTTCTATTATTCCATAATTTTTTGGTCCACAATGCGCATTATTATGAAATTATTATTTTCTGCTATCGATTTTTTCCAATAGAAATGAAATATTACAATAAATAACTTTTTTATATCCCAGAGAATAAGAAAAGGAGGCACGAGCCACGAGGCGCACAAGATAAATTAAATATTTTATTCGCGAGCAGGACTGAGTAAGCAAACTACGTCAGACTAATAGAATATATCTCATAATTTAATTATAAGAGAAAGAAAATTGGAACAGCTAGAATATTCCGAATAAAATAAAATAAAAACGGAGAAGAGATGATGAGTACTGTCTACTATGACATGCTACAAGATATTAAAAATTAATGGTTGTCGGCAGGAGCATCAACAAAATTTCTGATTTATAAATTTGCCACGTGTATATAACATGACAAAAATAATAAATTGAGCTACAAGGAATGAATCCAGACCGCAAAATCAAAATCCCGTATAGTCGGAAGTTTCAACTTTGAAAATCTCTTGATTTTCTGAGGTAAGGGATTAAGGTAGGGGTCTATAACAGCGACTATTCGGAAAAAAATTATAGCCTGCTGCCAAGAACAGTAAATTGACAGATTTTTATTTAATTTTCATATAAAAACTTTTCTCAACTCCGATATTTTCTTTTTAGTATTTGAGTTTAATAATTTTTCTAATGTCATAAATTTCCGTACCACAAGCTATAATGATACATCTTTGGATTCGTACTTATATAGTTGTGAAGTAAAATGAATAAGGATTAAATTACTTAATGCATATTACTTATCATATTTTACATCTTGTTTGGTAGTTGAAGTTATAACTAAATTGATTCACTTGATGGAGTAAGATGTTAAGAAATGAACTTCTGTTTATGACAGTGAGCTCTACAAGTGTAGTAAGTGTAGAGTAAGTTAATCCACCTAGAGAGGTGAAGTAAGTTACTCTATATTAACTCATCTCTTACTCCCTGTTAGTTCTCATATTTTACTTCTCATTTAACTGCTTGAGTGTGAAGAAATTTACTCTACCTCTTACTCCACAACCAAACATGATCTATAATATTGAATCCATACCATCTTATTTGTCTTGATATATCCTATCAGCCTAAAATTAAAAATTAGTGTGAATTATTTGAATTAATAAAATGAGTGTGTTAAGAAAAAAGTATGAGGCTATGGTACTATGCATAGTGCAAATTTATTAATATCTACGTTTTAAAAATTCAAACAGTTATTCTGAACCGTTAGCATAATCTCCATATAAAGATGTATTTTAAGATTAATTTTTATATTTTTTAACTCTTTTAGATGGGTAGAAAATCACTTGATAAAATTACAAATGATTTAATACTAAAAAAATTCTAAAAAATATAAAATTTAATATACAAGTACATTTTTATGTGAATATCACGTCGAACGTTTCGGATAAACTATCTGAATTTTAGAAACAAAAATATTGATTCTCAGTACGGACCAATCCGATAGTACCATAGCCTCACTCATTAAAAACATTTAATTCGAATTATTGGACGACTGAGAATAATTAATTGTTCATTACCGTAAAGCTACAGTGAATGAAAAATATATAAAAAAAATTCCTCTTTTTTTTTTCCTTTCCCTCGCCGTGTTATCTTATTGCAACTGTAAAACTGTACAAGGAGACCTAGGCTACAAAATACAAAATGGGTTGATTGGAAATTTCTTGCTTGCGGAATTTTCAAAGTTTTCTTCGTGCTGGTTTAATTTTGTTTGTCATCATATATACTGTTGACCGATAATCTGAAAGCCGGTATAATTCATTAAGGGTATGTTTGGTTAGAATGAGAATAGGCTAATTTTGAGATTAGGTTATTCGGAATAGCTTATTTGGTGTTTGGTTGGATTAGAATAGCTAAAATAGTGAATTCAAACTTTTTGTCTGATTAGAATATGCTATTTCTAAGGGTTTTGAGATTTGACTATTCTAATAAGACAAACAATAGCTATTCTTAATTTGACTATTTTAGTTGTTTTTGTTTTACAACCAAACATATTCTAAGAATATGTTTGGTTGGATTGAGAATATGTTATTTTTGGAGTTAGGCTATTCGGAATAGCTTATTCGGTGTTTGGTTAGGTTAGAATAGCTATAATAGTGAATCCAAACCTTTTATCTTATTAGAATAGACTATTTCTAAGAGTTTTGAGATTTGACTATAATAATAAGACAAACTATAACTATTCTTAATTTGACTATTCTAGCTATTTTTATTTTGCAACCAAACATATTCTAATGATATATTTGGTTGGATTGAGAATATACTATTTTTGAAGTTAGGCTATTCGAAATAGCATATTCGGTATTTGATTGGATTAAAATAACTAGAATAGTGAATCCAAACTTTTTATCTTATTAAAATAGACTATTCTTAAGAATTTTTAAATTTAACTATTATAATAAGATAAACAATAACTATTCTTATTTTACAACCAAACATATCCTAAATCCTAAATGGAGATGGTAACAGCGATTGATGGATCGGTACAAAAAGTCGAACGACTTTGTAGGCCATATAATTTTCTTTCGATTTTGATATGACAACGTAATTTTCTTTCGATTTTGAGATAACAACGTAGGATTTGTAGAAAACTTGAGGAGGGTCCCTTAGACACCTCAGTAGAAAATTCAAACATTTAAATTGCGGCGGATGAGATTTTTTTAAAAAATAAAATTGGAGGTACAACCGTATAATGTTTTAAATTTTAATTTTTTCTTTTCAATATCCATACAGAACCTCTCATTCAGATTTCAAATTAATGATTTTTTAAGTGTTATTTTTAGTTACTAGATAAAAACATATTCTTACTTTTCTATATAAAATTAAAAACACTTCTCCCAGTTATCGAAATTATCAAAAAAAATATTATATGTGCATCTTAATTTTTTTTTTTGTTAAATTACCCTCCTATTTTATATCTATTATAAATATCAGTCAATATTATGAAGAAGATGCGGGAAAGCAATTGTTGGTCATGGCGCATTAAAATGGTGTGATTATGCCACACGAGAGAGGCCAAGTTGTGTATCTTTGAACACTATTTGATGAGTCTCCACAAATTTTGTGTTTTTGTGTTGTGTGGGAAATGATAAACAAGGGTTGATGGGTAGATGTAATGCAAAGAGAGAAGGAAACCAAATTTTAGCTAATGGAGGCACTAGGAATGCTAGTTGGTCATATTTGCTTATTTTGGAACAACTAAAGATTGGATATTATCTGTCTGTATTCAGATCCGTATCCGAAAATTATTTGAAATCCGAATATTTGTGTGGATACGGATATGTATATGATTAAATTTTAATTATCCGTATTCAAATAGTAAATATATACCATATAGTTTAATATATATTATGAATGAATTATGTATATATGTACGGATATATGATCTGTATCTGAAAAATAAAAAGGAATACGAATATAGTTTTACCACTATCCGATCCATATCCAATCTGTTTACACCCCTATGTACTGCTCTTTTGTTTCATAATAAAATGGAAGTAAAAAAAAAAAAAAAAAAAAAGTCAAATTTCTCTCAAATGTTGGAGGGTTGAATGAAAGATTAAAAAAATTGAATGAAAAACAAAATTATTCATGAATCTCCTCATATTATATGCTTGCTAGATGAAAACTGTCTATCAGTTGATCCGGCAATAAATTTAGATAATTTAATTTTATGGGCTCTCAAATCAACAACACAAACATGTTTTCTTCCACGGATAGAAAATGGGAAGCCACAAAAATAATTTATCTTGGATATTAAGAGGATACTTCAACTTTACACTTTGACATTAATGACACATCAAATCATAATCATCATTTAATATGACATGAGAAAATTCAGAACATTGACCAATTATTTGCAACTTATAGACCTACAACTACAAAGGCGAAGAAATACATGATCCAATGGTAGAGAAAATTCAACTTTTTGCAAAATTGGATAAATTCCTAGTCTTCACATCATGTGCAAATTTGTTTTTAATACTACATGACAGTTGCAAATGCAGTGACAATGAAATACTCCGGTTGCTTTAGTTTTAGTCACGTCAGTGGAATATTTTTATGCAGATCTTAGAAAAAAAATTGAGTTATTTCGAGAAATATATTAAGCCAACTCCAATTTTTTTTACCAATTAATATTCTAGAAGATTTCACTGAAGCTTTATTTCTAAGTTTTCGACTTTTTGAAAATATATACGTGCTCTGCTATTAATATTTTCCATTTCAACACATGACTATACCGGTATACCTCAAGTTATTGAACTCTGCGTTCGTTATCCCGATCATGACTTTCCTACCCTATAGGAAAAGTCAAGAGACTTTCATTTGAAGGCTTTGTTGGATTTATTGGATCCTTAAGTATAGTGCACAAATTGGTCATTGAGAATCTATAGAAAGTCTGTTTTCTGACCGAAATTTTTATTTTTACTATTCGAAACAAATAAAACCAAAAAACTATGATTTGGCTGGATTTCTATTTTTGACATAGTCGCAACGTGAAATTGCATCCACCGACGTTTTCTTTTCTCCAAGTCACAACAAGATAGGTGAAAATTGTAGGCTCCGCATTTTTTGGCCAATCAAAACCAAGCAAAATATTTGAAATGGTCAAAGTTGGTGTAAAAACAATAAAGTTGGTGGGCGCAACGTGAAGTCGCGGCCACTTAATTCTGACTGTAATGTGAGTTGCCGCCACTTAATTTTAACTGCAATTTCACGTTGCGGCCGTATTCAAAATAAAAATTTTCATATTTCGTGATTTTTTGGTTTATTATTTTTTTTTGACATGATAGAAATAAAAATTTCGGATTTTATGAAATATATGAGAACAAAGAAGGACATATGACTCGAGATGAATATTATATGACAGCAACATGAAATTCTTTGTCCTTGAATCGGGGTATTCAAGAAGATGATGTTGTTTCCGTTCGATACCGTCTAAGAATTCCTTAGTATTTTGTGGGAAACGGATTCATCTTAGAATTCATGATGCAATACTGAAATCAAACCATTAGCAAATAAGACAAATTTAAACCACAATTTGTTTTGTGATATGAAGAGAACACTGTCACAGAATCTTCAGTGAAGAGAGCAAAACAATTAAGCTACTCGTGAATTCAAAAGTTGGTCCAATATAAATTTAAAAATGTTAATGTAAATTTTTCAGATTAAGTTATATGTATCATTTTCTTTATGCTTATTTCTAATACTGTTGTAAAATTTGACGAAATTGATGTATCTTTTAATGAAATTTAGAGCTAGATCTTCATCTTTCTCTAACACCTTGTTTGGATAGAGAGTAGAGGAAGGGAGGGAATGGAAAAAAAAGAAAATTTTCCGTTGTTGTGTTTGGTTGATAAAATTATGTCGGAGGTGAAGAGTATAAGAGGTGAAATGTTTAATCTTGTATCATTGTAATCAATATAATCGGTTTCCCTTCCGATTTGGAGTGTAACGGATGGAAAGAAATTTTGTTTCAAATATTTTTAGAAAAAATAGTACAAATGCTAAACCCTATATCTTACCTATATATTTCTCATACAAGTTTTTTGTCACAAACCTACAACAACCACTGAATTTCTCATTAACCTTCTAAATTTTAATCAACAAAACAAGAAATAAGACGGAAATGAAAGTTAAATTTATTTTCTCTCATTAATCATCCAAACACGCAGAGATTAAATATGTTAATCTTCATTTCTATTTTATTCCATTCCCTTCTATTATTCACCTCCTCTTCCTTCCTCTACTCTCCATCCAAACAAGGTGTAAAAGAAAAATAATGTAAGATTTTTATTATTGATTTAAATTTTTCATCTATTATTTCAAAATTCTCACTTCTATTTCGTTTGTATATTTGCGAGTACTATCCATTAATTATTAGTTTGAAATCCGTACTACAGTTCATTTTTGTAAACTATTTGTTGTATATCCGTATTCATTTAGGGTATGTTTGGTTGCACTAAGAATAGCACTATTCTTAGAATAGCATTGCTATTCGGAACAAGAACAATCCAAACGAGAAATAGAGCTATTCGGAATAGGGAGAATAGGGCTATTCTCTATTCTTACAAAAACATGGAATAGCATTTGTTAGTTTCAATATTAATACTAATCTAATATTTAAACTAATATTATATTACATTTAATATTTAAATTAATATTATATATTATATTATATTTAATCTAATATTTTATTTAATACTAATCTAATATTTAAAATAATATTGTATTACATTTAATATTTAAATTAATATTATATTATATTTAATCTAATATTATATTATATTATATTATATTTAATCTAATATTTATATTTAATCTAATATTTTATTTAATCTAATATTTTATTTAATACTAATCTAATATTTAAAATAATATTATATTACATTTAATAATTAAATTAATATTATATGGTATTATATTTAAACTAATATTATATTACATTTAATCTAATATTTTATTTAATACTAATCTAATATTTAAAATAATATTATATTACATTTAATATTAAACTAATATTATATTACATTTAATCTAATATTTTATTTAATACTAATCTAATTTTTAAAATAATATTATATTACATTTAATATTTAAACTAATATTATATTACATTTAATATTTAAATTAATATTATATTACATTTAATATTTAAAATAATATTATATTACATTTAATATTTAAACTAATATTATATTACATTTAATATTTAAACTAATATTATATTACATTTAATCTAATATTTTATTTAATACTAATCTAATATTTAAATTAATATTATATTACATTTAACATGTAACCTAATATTATATTATATTTAATATCTAAAATAATATTATATTATATTTAATATAATATTTTATTTAATACTAATTAATATTTAAAATAAGATTATATTACATTTAATATTTAAATTAATATCATATTGTATTATATTTAATCTAACACATAAATTATTACTTTATTCATTTCCTCCAAACTCTATTCCAAATATGCAATCCAAACAACTTTTTCACTATTCCGAATAGCTTGAGTTAGCACTGTTCTTAAACAGTAGCTATTCTTATTTACTATTCCAAACAGTAGCTATTCTAGCTATTCTAGAGTTCATCCAAACGTACCCTTAGGCACTGGTGGATTTTTAAGTAGAAGGAATGAAGACGAGTAGAACTAGGGTGTTCTAAGTTCACCAAATTCCTTTGTGAACTCAACTCTAAAATCTATCGGATTGGCTTCAAACGACGAATTCAAACTGTTGAAATCCTTCTACCTTACAGGTGATGCGTCTACATGTGAAAATTTTAAACTTTCGATTTAATTTAGTATAAAGTCAAGTGGTCAAAATTAGAAGGTTTATAAATTAATTTTAATGCATTCATTTTTTGGATGCATTTTGACCACTTGACTCTATACAAAACTAATTTAAAATTTTAAAATTTTCACATGTAGACGCATCACTCGTAAGGTAGAAAGATTTCAACAATTTAGATTCGCCGTTTGAAGCCAATCCGATAGGTTTTAGAGTTGAGTTCACAAAAGGGCTTGGTGAACTTAGGAACACCCTAGTTCTACTCAATGAAGACTAATTGATCTCTATCTTTTTTTTTTTTTTTTTTGTAAAATGTTATGGTACTGTAAAATTGACTTTCATTTTCTGCAGGAATTTTTTTTATATTATTAGCCTTTAAAATATGTTTGACATCCATAGTTTAGAAGTCTAACTTCGTCCCTGCACTTAGGCACGTCAAATGGATTTAATTTTAAATTTTACACTTGTCTATTAACTAAATAAAATATAAAGAACTAGTCTTTGGTATAGTGACAAATACACAGTCTTCATGTGGAAAGTCATAAGTTTGAAACTCGGATGAAAAAAATCCTTTGTTATAGGAAATAAATCTGCTGTGATTCTAAAAAAATCGTAGGACCCTGTGATTCCAAATCTACCCCTTCACTTTTTGGAATTCACGAATCTCAACAACACTTATTTTTTATATACGAATCTCCAAACAAATGAATGGATGAATTTGGAATAACAGAGTCCTGTGATTTCAAAGAATCACATCAGATTTGTATCCTTTGTTATATATGAAAACTTGACCTTCATCTTTCTTTTCAAAAAAATAAAAATTAATTATTTGATGCAGATATAAATATATATGTTGCACTATCCCTTCTTAATCTTTTTTGTTTACATGATGTGGCATTGTTAAGACTGTTGAAGTGATCAAATATTCATGGAACAAAAAATAGGCACAAAATTTCATTATATATGTATTTGATCATTTTGTTTAAAAAATGGCAATTTTTTTCTAAATAATTGGCATCTGCCACTTGTTTTATTGCTGATAGGGGCAGAGCTACAGTAGTTCAGAAATATGCAGTTGCCTACAGAAGAGTATCCCTGGAAGTACCTTTGCTGCGTAGAATGATTTCTGGCAGAAACAAAATCATGTTGATGTCTAGGGTGTTCAAATGGTCGGTTCAAACTTAAATAGACAAACCAAAATTTTTTTCGGTTTTCAAAAATAGAACCAAACTGACCAAATTGAAATTCCCAACCGAATTACAACCGAATCGAACAAATCGAAATAAATTTCGGTTTGTTCGGTTAAACCGAAATTTGATAGATTCAAGCAATAAATTCCAAAAATTTGACCCAAGCTAATCCAGCAAGAAATTCGAATCAGATAAATCATAAGTACATAACTTCTTTGTCTTTTGTCTGGTGCCTTGAAATTCGCATGTGCTTCACAGCCTTCAAACCGATTGTTTTCGTTCATTGCACAAATCAGACACAAAATCAAAAAAAGGAAGAAGTGAGAGAGAGTAAAGAGAAAAAATAAGAAAAGACAGTTTTTGAGAAACTAACTTTGAAATCGGAGAGGGAAGAGTGTTTTGATTAACTTCACGAGTGAAGATCAGAACTTGAGGAGGCGGAGAGGGGAAAAGAAACTGGGAATCGGGATTCAGAGAAGCGCAAAAATGAACCGAACCGCTGCGATTATTTGACGAGTGATTTTGGTCGGTTCGGTTCAGCCGGTTTAAAATATTCTAAACCGAACCAAACAACAAAAACCGAAATAAATCAAATAATAAACCGAACCGATCCATTTAAACCGGAAAACCGAACCGTTTAAACCAAACTTTCTCGGTTCGGTTTGAAACCAAATAAACCGGACTATTTGGATTATAGGAATCTGCTTTAAAAGTTGTATCCGGCTCAAACAGACGATACAGATATCATTCTACACGGTAGGGGTACTGCACTGAATCTGAACTCGTTGCCAAACCCCTAAATTTTGAAAGTGAACTTTTGCCTACTTAGAATTTAAATTTTACCAATCCTGCAGCTCAAAACACTGTACAGCCCAACTAAAATTTTCCTATGGCAGCCCACCGCACCGCGCTCGAAAAATCGCTGGCCCACTCGTAAGATGGCTGGGCTTTGCTAATCCCTCTCTCAACTGGCCCTCTCTCCCTCTTCTTTCTCTCCCGACAAAACTTTTCTTCTTCCCCGTGCGCGCCATCGCCAGTCCGCCCCTGCGGCTCCGGAGAGTTTAGTCAGTCACAAACCAACTAGAAGGAAGAGTCAGCGTAACTCGGAGGACACAAGGTGAGTCTCTTCCGATCAAGTGTTGGTTCTTTCGCCCTAAACGCGGCCAGTCGATTGCGATTGCTGCCTCTCCCTTCTTGGATGAAGTTTTTAGCATGAAATTTTGCAAATTGGATGCATATTGTTTAATTCAAGTGTTTGTTGATGAATTTTATTTTGCAGGTGCTTTTATCTGTTATCAATTTAGGCTATCTTTGCACACCGATTTCCCAGGACTTGACAATGGTTAGTTTCTTATTAACTGTCTGATGCCTTGAGTCTGTTTTACTTTTAATTATGAAATGAACTACTCTCGTTTTCTATTTCGTTAACTGTATTTAGGCGGGTCTTTTATAATTGATTTTGAGAATAACAAATGCTCTGAAATGGAACTTTTCATCAGACTTAAAAGTTTAATAAACGTATCAGATACATTATCTATTTTTCTCTTTAGCAAATTATGCTAAAAGGAGCTCTCTTTTTGACTATTTTTTTGTATATACATATGCAGGCTAGTCTGACTGATTCTTTTTTGGCTGATCTCGAGGAACTTTCTGATAATGAAGGCTATCCTGTAAGTTGTTTTGTCAGGTTCTACATACTTTCTCCTATTTTTAATTTAAATAATAGTTAGTCATTTCATCAGAAATGGGCAGTGAGAATACATATCTTCTTAATTATTTGAAGAAAATGTACTTAACAGACGGTAATGATCATATATTGCCCCTTTAGGCCCACTTAAGTAAACCCCTGATAGATCAGACAGGGTTCTAGCCTTCTAGGTTGTGTCATAATCCTCTGATTATATATTAACACGGAGGATGGAAAATATAGTTTATCTAACAGAATTGTGATAGCCAACACATTGAAAATTTCATGCCTGATTCTGGGTATACAGTCCGATGCTTACTTTATAAGATCTCTGTGGTAATGTCTGTACTGTTGTTTGAAACCTCACTATTTGTATCTAACAGGAGGAAGAAAATGCCGAGCTGGCAGATGTGGAAAATGATGGTGATACTGACATGCAAGATCTTGAATCTCTGAATTATGATGATCTTGACAGTGTCTCCAAGTTGCAAAGGTCACAGAGATACAAAGACATAATGCAAGTAAGTCGGCATTATTAATTTGTTTTATGTTGTTCAGTTTGCTACCTGCTCTCACTTCGTTAAAGTCTGACTGATTTTTCCTTTTCTGTTCTTCCTTTTGTGTTGTTTAATTGCTAACTAAGGTTCTAACCTATTAAAAAGAAGATGTAGTTACTGGATGGCATATTGGCCTGGATTGTACCAGTTGGTTAGTTAATGCTCCACATTTGAGAAAAGAAAGCTGGAAACACCAAACCAATCATTTCTTCCTTTATGTCATTAATATTTTCTTTGGAAACATGCCCATAGGCGTTATGTGGTTAACGTGGTTAATTAATACAGAAAGTCGAGGAAGCTCTTGAGAAAGGGGAGCGAACTGAGGGCACCTTCCTAGTAGAAGATGACCCGGAATACCAGCTCATTGTAAACTGCAATTCACTCTCAGTCGACATAGAGAATGAGATTGTAATCATTCACAACTTCATACGTGATAAATACCGCCTTAAATTCCCTGAGCTAGAGTCACTGGTGCATCACCCGATCGATTATGCACGTGTGGTCAAGAAGATCGGCAATGAGACTGATCTCACTCTTGTTGACCTAGAAGGCCTTCTCCCTTCTGCCGTCATCATGGTTGTCTCTGTAACTGCCTCAACCACCACCGGCAAACCCCTGCCCGAAGAAACCCTAGCAAAGACCATTGAGGCGTGTGACCGAGCACTAACCCTTGATTCAGCCAAGAAGAAGGTGCTAGAATTCGTTGAGAGCCGCATGGGCTACATTGCACCGAATCTCTCTGCTATCGTGGGGTCCGCGGTTGCGTCTAGACTGGTGGGGTCAGCTGGCGGTTTAACAGCCCTGGCCAAAATGCCGGCATGCAATGTGCAGCTGTTAGGGTTTAAGAGGAAGAACCTGGCGGGAATGTCAAAGGTAAGTGCATTGCACGTCGGGTTCTTGGAGCAGACAGAGATGTTTCAGAGTACACCAGAGCCTCTAAGGGCAAGAGTTGTGAGGGTTTTGGCAGCGAAATCGACACTTTCCGCGCGAATTGATTCGATAAGAGGGGATCCCACGGGAAAAGCCGGGAGGGATTTTAGAGAGGGGATTAGAAAGAAGGTTGAGAAGTGGCAGGAGCCACCGCCTGCAAAGCTGCCTAAGCCCCTCCCTGTTCCTGACTCTGAGCCAAAGAAGAAGCGTGGGGGTAGAAGGTTGAGGAAATTGAAAGAGAGGTTTGTTTCTTCCTTCATTCTTTTCTTTTGATACTGAGCAAATTGTGTTTTTCTTTTATTGTTATTGTATCATTTGTTGTTTTGTTTTTTATTTTTGTGGGATTTGCTGTGACAGGTATGCCATTACCGAGATGATGAAGCAAAAGAACAGAATGCCTTTTGGGAAGCAGGAAGAGACTTCCTTGGGTCAGTACATATTGTGATGATGAGTGTGGCTTGGTTCTTGAATTAAGTGTTATAACTTTCAAGGCTGAATAAACACATAAATTGCCCCTTGATTGTACCAAGTGAAATCATAGATTTGAACAATGCATCTGTATGAGAAAGTACAGATTTGAGCAATACACCTTCATAAAATCATCCAGAATGTGGCTATCTTCTGTATCTTTTATCCTGTTAGGTTGCTTCTACCATAAACTTGTGAATAACATATACCAAACAGTTGCATGAGTAGGAAATGTACATGTTGATTATCATTTCATATTTGCTTTATATTTTTAGTGTTACTTAGAAAGGTCCGTTATCCTGGTTTTAACAATTCCTTTATACCAGGTGATGGCCTGGGTGAAGGTTTTGGTATGCTTGGTCAGGCTGGAAGTGGCAAATTACGCATCTCAGCTGCACAAAGCAAGCTCAAGCCTAAAGCTACAAAAAAGTATACCTTTCCTTCTTTATTATTTTTTTTCATTCATTGTACCCTAAATTGATAGCACAGTGGCGGAGGGGAGTGCGGGGAATTGACCTTCATTCTTTATAGATAGATATATCAGTATAAATTTTTTATAATTTTTGTAGAAAATTAATAGATGCTCTCATAATTGACCCCAAACTATCCACAAAAGGCTTTACTATTGAGCCCCATAGTAGTAAAAATGATGTAATTAAGCTGCGATTATGGTATGTAATATAGGTACTTCCAACATTGATCTCCATAGAAAATCTTTTTGCCCCCACCATAGATTAGATTAGGGCAAAGTTAGTTCCATTTCCTCTGATATTTTAAACTAATATTCCCTTCGTTAAATAACACTATCGAAATATTAGGTTCAAGGAGAGGAGCTTTGGAAGCAGCGGTGCCACATCTGGTCTCACGTCCAGTCTGGCTTTTACACCTGTGCAAGTAAGCTCATTTGTTCTATTTTTTTCCTTTCTCAATTAGCTTCCTCACAAAACTTGTATGTGTGCAAGCATGTCACATTAGTATATATTTTTTTTTTCTGTGTTCCCCAATGAATTCATTTGTTAATTGGCCAATTCTTGGTTCAGATAATTTCTCGTTAGCACACTGAAAGAAATTTGCCACATGTTCTTATGTATATGTTCTCAAATTGACCTAACAAATTGGTGAAAAAGTTCATGTGTGGAATGACAGATGAAATTTACTTTTGCGTTCTACATGTAGGGTCATTTAAAAAATAAAATAAAAGAAACTAGTCTTTCTTTTTTCTGGTAACTTGCATTTTCTAAAGTAGCCTAATTTTCTCATCAGTTGATCAGAAACTAACCTGGCAACTTGTTGAACAGTTCTTGTCCATTTGAGAAACCAGAAAAGATGGAACTTCTCTTGTGTTTTTCTATAATCCAGCTATTGGATTTCCCCAAGTTAATGCAACCTAGAAAGAACATTTAGGACCTAGTTTCTTGCAATCTCCTATTATACAAATATAGGAAATATAGCATCTAAATTATTTTGGTCATACAATTAGTTTAACTATATCATGAACAGGAAGTTTGAGTTTCTACTTTCTATATAATGAGACTATACAAATATAAATAGATCTATAATGTGTCCAACTGATATAATCTCAATTATTGTAAAAACAATTTCTCTTTTTGATGCTTTTTTAATTCAATAAATTATGTCTTTTCAGGGTATAGAACTTACGAATCCACAGGCACATGGTAGTAGTCTACTTGGCAGTGGGACCCAGAGCACTTATTTCTCTGAGACGGGAACATTTTCAAAAATCAAAAGGACCTAAACTTTTGTGGAATAGAAATGGTGATATAACTGGATTAGCTATTTAGAGACTTTTGTGTAACTCCTAAAGCTCGATAGCCTTTAGTCGGTGAGTTAAAGTGATTTAGTGGTTGAAGACCTATCTTAATTGTAACTAGATAATGCATCTTGTCACAAGTATTTTGCAACTGTTCGTTTAGTGGTGAAATTGTTTACTGTTGTTCTGTACACTTTATACCAATTGGATTTTGTGCAATTGTTTAGTCAATTGGACTAATTGTTGTTCAATAAGGAAGAATTGAGGGGTTAGGGATTTTGAACGTTGAGGTGCAAACAAACGCAGTCTTGATCAATAAAGCTCCTCCTAGTCACTGGTACCATATATGATCCATATTGTTATAATAGACCAAACCAAATCCGGTTTTTCATCAGTAAAATAGGTGCATTCTGTGACATTTCAATAACATAAAATAGGTACACAATTAATCTCAAGATAAATTTACTTGACTTAATTTAAAGTTATATTGATAAAATTGTCTTAATTAAACCAAAATAGTTGTCAATAAATTTCAATCGATAAAAATAACTCACTCCAAGTAAGAATGGAGAGAATAATTGCAAACATAAATGAAGAGAACGTGTTGAAGTCCCTTTTGTTATTGTTCTTCTTCTTATTTTGTTTTCACGAGAAAATTTTACTCAAGTGACACTTTAGATTAAGAGATGGGCTTTTGTATACCAATAATATTTTCGACGGTTCATATTGAAGAAATCAGACAATCATATTTGTTTAAATCTATTGTTAAGATTGTAAAATTCATTTCTGTGTAATCTTTAAAAGGATTCTGTTTTTATAAAATTCTCAAAAGCCAAACAGCTGATTGAAAATTATTTGATCTAAAGATTCCGGACCGTTCAAAAGTATTGATTTTCTATCTATCTAAATAATAGTAAAAAATCTTAAAAAATAAGATTTAATCATTGAGTATATTTTCATATGGAGATCATATTGAGCCGTTCATATTGACTGTTTAGACTTTTAGAACAGAGATATAAATTTATAGTACGGACCAATGTGCGCTATGCATGGTACCGTGGCCTCACTCATCATTCGCATAATATTTGAAAAGATTCTATTTTAAGAAAACGTGATTTTGTTGAGATATTTTTGGTACTTATGAAACGTGATTTTGTTCTGCTAGTACAACATCTCACTGGTTGACAATTAAATGATCTTTGGTGAATCAGAAAACCACTAGATACTAAGCACTACCATTCCTCTGAGTGTTAGCACAACCTACGAAAACCACTAGATACGGACTGGACTTAATGGGCTGAATTTGGGCCTATAAAACCCAACAAAACCAACCGCAACAGGAACGATCTGGACTTTATTTTTATTTTTTTTCAAATTTCATTTGTATGTATTTTTTTACTTTTCCAGGTATAGACCTGACAAATCCACACCGACAATTTTTTTTTTTTTTTCAGAAATGCAAAGACAAAAATTTTGGTAATTAAATAGAGAATGGTTGATTTAATTACAGCCTTTGTGCGAACTTCATAGAATCAATTTTTGATCCAGTGGTAAAGGCTTGAAATCCGAATAAAACATCATTTGTGGATATTAAATAATTGAGTGGCTTGACTTTTTATCTTTACTCATTTTTTTTTTTAATTGGCGATTCTTACAAATTTGGTCAAGTTATTTGGGTATTGGTGGAATTCTGCTTCGGGACTTTATGTTAGCCTTAAAAATAGCTTTCTTTGAGTAGATTGCTAACGGGTGAAACCTCCTTGTCTTGTCATTCTCTCTCCTTATTGGGTAAAAGTTTATTTCAAGGGGAACTTGTTGCTGTCATACAGGCTCTGATTGGCATTTTAGGTGAATTGAGTAATGTTTTTTAACAGGGAAAGCTGTCACACATTGGTCTCGGTTTTTTTACAGAGAGCTTCAAATTTCTAAAAAATACATTTGAGGAAAATAGATGTTGAGATTAACAAAAACTATAATTTAAAAAATAATGAAACAGAACAGATATCTGAGTGGATCCTCAAATGTAGGTTAAAAAATTGTGTTCTGCCTTAGGTACAAATGGTTGACCTAGGAGTTGCAAACATAACATGGTAGATAATTAATTATTCCTCATGAGAATCATGCTCTAGCAATTAACTAATAAATTGATTTAGTTAGCAAAGATGGATAGATGGATAGGATTAAATATAGAACAAGGAGATTCTGACCTGTCCAAATCACATATTTTAACTCTTATGGACTTGTTTATGGGACAAGGCTTATAGAGATTGTGGATTAAGAATTTAAACTCCACTAAGAAGCATGTGTTCGGTGAGATAACCGGATTAAGAATCAACACTTAATATGAATAAAAAATATGATGTAGCGTGTAAAGACCAATATATCCCTCATATGTTGTCATGTAATTTAATGTGAATAACAAGAAAGTTATTTACATTACAACTTATTTTAAATATAATTTTATTCGATTTTACTAAAAGTGAATGTTAATTAAGCAAATAAGATTAAAAATAAAAAAAAACATCAAGGGCTTTAGGTAGTATAAAATAAAGGAACTTACATTACAGTAGACTACATCGATTGTAACTCTTTTATTCCAACAATAATGGATTTTGTGTTCTTCTACAAAATTGTGAGAAAAACAATGTGAAAAAGAAAAAGAAAAAAGTCAACCATGAAGTGGGGTCTGCATAACCAGTGGTGGATTCTATAACAGAATAGAGAGATGAATAGAATGGAAATTGTAAATTGTATTATTATCTAATCTGATACAACATGGGTATATTTATAGAAGGAGTAATCTAACTAACTAACAGAACTAAGATCTGCGCCTATACAAATATTTACATATGTTGACTGAGTCAACTCTAGGATAACTATGCTACGCTAATACCCCCCTCAAGCTAAGGCAGAGCTGGAGCGATGTGCAGCTTGGTCTTGAGAAAGGATAATCGAGGAGCAGAAAGACCCTTAGTCAGAAGGTCAGCTAACTGATCTTTGGTGCAGATGAAACGAACTTGTAGTTCTTTGGAAGCAACTCTTTCACGAATGAAATGGAAGTCGATCTCTATGTGTTTCGTCCGGGCATGAAAGACCGGGTTGGACGCAAGAAAAGTCGCACCCAAGTTGTCACACCATAGAGTTGGCCGAGAAAGAACAGGGACCTGAAGTTCTTGGAGAAGATGTTGGATCCAAACCAATTCAGCACACGCCACAGCCATACTACGGTACTCAGCCTCCGTGCTGGAGCGTGAGACCGTGTGTTGTTTCTTGGAACTCCAAGAAAGAAGATTGGAGCCCAAAAACACACAAAAACCACTAGTCGAGCGGCGATCATCAGGGCAACCAGCCCAATCCGCATCGGAGTAAGCGTGAAGATCAAGAGAAGAGGAGGAGTGAATATGAAGCCCATGATCAAGTGAACCCTTGAGATAGCGCAAGATTCGTTTGACGGCACACCAATGCTCATCGGTGGGAGAATGCATGAATTGCGAGGCTTTGTTGACGGCGAAGGAGATGTCGGGGCGAGTGATGGTCGCGTATTGCAAGGCACCCACTATGCTACGGTACAAATGAGGGTCGGCCATAGGTGAACCATGAAATTTGGAGAGAGAGAGACTGGGTGGACAAGGAGTCGTGCAAGGTTTTGCGCCTTCCATTTTTGATCGATGAAGAAGATCACAGATATATTTAGGCTGAGAAAGATGGATGCCATGAGAGAGGTGGGAGTGACTTGAATGCCGAGGAAGTAATGAAGATCACCCAAATCTTTGAGTGAAAAACGCAAGGCAAGGGAAGAGATGAGGGAAGAAACGAGATCAGCGCTAGAACCTGTGATAAGTATATCGTCTACATAAACAAGAACAATAGTAATAGAATGATGTAAAGTACAAATAAATAGAGAAGGATCAGAGTGAGAAGCAATAAAACCAAGATCGGAAAGGGCCGAGGCGAATTTTTGGAACCATGAACGTGGAGCTTGTTTGAGGCCATACAACGCCTTTTTGAGAAGGCATACATGGGAAGGGTGATGAGGATCGACAAAACCGGGAGGTTGAGCCATGTAGACACACTCGTGAAGGTCACTATGAAGAAAAGCATTGTTGACATCGAGTTGTTTAATCGGCCATTTGCGAGAGGTGGCAAGAGAGAGAACTAAACGGATGGTTGTCGGTTTGACCACAGGGCTAAAGGTTTCTTGGTAATCTATGCCTTCTTCTTGATTATAGCCTTTGGCTACAAGTCGGGCCTTATGACGCTCGATAGAACCATCGGCTCGTCTCTTGATTTTGTAGATCCATTTGCACCCAATGACACGTTGATGGGAAGGGGGAGGCACGAGAAGCCACATGCCATTTTGAGCAAGAGCATTGAGCTCATTGGCCATCGCATCACGCCACTCGGGTAACTTGTTTGCCATGGTGAAGGAAGTCGGTTCATCATTAGTGGAGGCTGGAATGGGATGTTTAGTAGCAACAAATGTGACATGGTCAGGAAATTGACGTTTCTTGCGAGTGTTGTCTCTCTGTCTTGTAACCATATGGTGGTGAGAGGGACCTGGAATAGAAGACTGAAAAGCAGGTGTAGAAGTGCTCTCTGTTGAGAGAAGAGGAGTAACAGGATCGGAAGTAGAAGGGGCCAGGTCACTAGAAGGGAGCAGGCCAGGTGTTGGATTAGAGGAAATTTCGGCCGGATGTGTAGGAACTGGAGAGGAGGGCCGAACAAGAGGTAAGGAAATAGGAGAAGTTGGTGTGGCAGCGGAAGTGGGAGCAGCCCAATCCGAAGCTAGATGGGCTTGCTGTTGAGGTAAATCAGGCCGAATAAGAGGTGAAGTGGGCCGAACAGTAGAAGAAGTAGACTGAGTAGGAGAAAGGGCTTGTACAGGTGTAAAAGCTAATTGGGTCCAGTCAGTGGACAGAGAAGAAGTAGGATTCAAATTGGAAGAAAGAGAGGAAGGAATATGAGCAAAAGGAAAAACAGATTCATCAAATGTCACATTACGGCTAATATATATTTTATTTGAAGGAATGTGAAGGCATTTATAGCCTTTTTGTGTTTGGCAATAACCTAAGAAAACACAAGGTAAGGAATGAAATTGAAGTTTATGATCATTATAAGGACGAATAAAAGGAAAACAAAGACAACCAAGTACACGGCAAAATCGATAATCGGGTGCTTGGTGAAAAAGGAGAGTGAATGGAGGAGTATGAGGAGGTGTAGTGGGTGGTAAACGATTAATCAAAAACACAACACTTTGAAAAATATGATCCCATAAATAAGTAGGAAGAGAGGCATGAGACATAATAGCTAAACTCAATTCTATAATATGGCGATGCTTTCGTTTCGCCAACCCGTTTTGTTGGGGCGTATAGGGACAAGAAGTTTGGTGAATGAGATGTGGAAATAATTTTGAAATCGGTTTGTATTCGGATCCACCATCAATTTGAAGGATTTTAATGGTTGTGCCAAATAAATCTCAACTTGAGATTTAAAACGAGAAAAGACATGAACAACTTCATCTTTAGTGCGAAGAAAGTAAATCCAAGAAAAACGAGAAAATTCATCCACAAAAGTAATATAATATCTAAAGCCATTGGTAGAAACAATAGGGGAAGGTCCCCATAAATCCGAATGAATCACATGTAAAGGCATAGTAACATGAGAAGTAGAAGGTTGAAAGGGCAATATATGAGCCTTTGCTTTATTACAATCACTACAAATATGCAAAGTAGTAGAGGTAATTGGTAGTTTATTTGCATTGATGATAAACCTAGTAGTATTGGTAGAAGGATGGCCTAAGCGTTTGTGCCAAATGTCGGCCGAAACCTTTTCACCTAACAAAGCTTGAGGGCTAGATCCAATGGTATAGAGACCATTATGGAGCTTGGCATGAAGAAGCGGTAGCTTGGACCGACGATCCTTAATTACACAATGAAAAGGGTGAAATTCTAGAAATACATTATTGTCATGAGTAAATTTAGATATGCTAATAAGGTTCTTGGTAATGGATGGAACATGAAGTACACCATTCAATTTAAGGTTACCATGAGGCATAGAAAGAAAAGAATTACCAAGATGACAAATCGATAAAGTCGAACCATTACCTACTTGAAGTTGCTCATTACCACTATAAGGAGTGAAAGAATGAAGGTTGTTAAGATCGGAAGTAACATGATGAGAGGCACCCGAATCAAGGAACCACCCTTCATGAGGTGCAGATATGGTGGTGTTGAAGTGAGCTTGAAACTGGGAAGGTGCATCAGCTGTATAGGTATGGTCATAGCGATGCCAGCACTCCAGAGCAGTATGGCCCTTTTTAAAACAAACCTGACAGGTAGGGAGATCAGCAGAAAGCTGAGGGAATTGTTGAGATCCACGGCCAGCAGCATAATTTGGGCCAGTAGAAAAGTTTAGAGGTGCAGAGAAGTTCGGAGTGCCACGGCCCAAAGATGTAGCCTGAGGCCCAGGAGGGGTGGGAAGAATGCCAGCGGTATTAGATCCACGACCAGCTGAAGTATAGTTACCCGATCCACGACCCCTGGAACCCGATCCACGACCCTGATTCTTACCGCCTTTACCTCGTCCACGGTTGCCTTGTGCGGAGTAGTATGCCACCGGATCAGAAGAGAAAGTAAGAGATTGGTGCTGAGAAGAGAGGAGAGCTTCATGTGATAGGAGAAAACCATGAAGATCTGTCAGAGAGATGGGATCTGATCGGGTTGTAATGGCCACCACAAAGGAATTAAAATCCGATCCAAGGCCACTAAGAATAGATCGAACAAGTTCGGAGTTGGAGATAGGGGAACCAGCAGCAGCAAGTTGGTCCGCTATGCCTCGCATTTGTTCAAGGTACTCACTACAGGTTTTACCGCCACGAGTGGTGGTTTGCAAGGCACGACGAAGCTCCATTTCTCGGGCACTAGATACAGCAGAGAAAACACGATGAAGAGAGGCCCAAAGTTGCGCTGTCGATTGACACTGAACGTACTGAGAAAGGACAGCTTCGGTGATGGAAGAACGAATCCATCCGAGCAAGAGACGGTCTTGCTTGTGCCAAGCAATATAAGCCGGGTTAGGTTGCAAGGTTGAACCTTCACCAATTGATGCTGCTGGTGGTATAAAGGACTCATCAAGGTGAGAGCCAAGGCCGAATCCATCTACAATAGGCTCAATTTGTGATTTCCAGGTCAGAAAATTCTGACGAGTGAGTTTTGTAGAGACTGGAATAGAGATCTGAACCACAGGAGGAACAACTGGAAGAGAAGAATCGGTACTGGTAACCTGAGAAGAAGCCATGATATGGAAGAGAAGAAGATCAGATCTTGAAATCAAGATCAAAAAAAGAGAAGAGAAAAGAAGAGAGAGAGCTATTGTCGCTCTGATACCATATAACAGAATAGAGAGATGAATAGAATGGAAATTGTAAATTGTATTATTATCTAATCTGATACAACATGGGTATATTTATAGAAGGAGTAATCTAACTAACTAACAGAACTAAGATCTGCGCCTATACAAATATTTACATATGTTGACTGGGTCAACTCTATTATAAATATACTACGCTAATAGATTCAGGATTTTCATCAAAGAGGACAAAAAAATATCGAATTGGATTTAAATAGCTAATTAGATTTAAATTCATTAATTAATTGGGTACTCAATATAAATTCAACAAATTTATTTCAATTTTAATTCTAAATTTAATCCAAGTTATAAATCAAACATTCAGAGAAAATAAAAATATTTTGGAGAAGCAAAATCGATCTGAGCCAATAAATTTTCGTAAAACTCAAAATCCAAATAAGCAGCTGCCCCTGCCATCTGGGTCCGCTCTGCGCATAACAGTATACCCCCAGCCATCCAATCATCATCATTATACTATTTGCTATATTTTATTGTTTCATGCTTTGCATGCCCGGATAAACGGATCCGTATCCTCTGCATTAACTCAAAAGAGAATCTTTTGAGTTAATGAATTCCAACCGTCTGATTTAAACGGAGGCAATCTGGCTCGCCCCTATAATATAGGAGCTCTTTAATATTAGTGCAGATCTAGTTCGTACGAATCTTAAAACAGATCGGATGGTCAATATTCATTAACTCAAAAGATTCTCTTTTGAGTTAATGCAGAGGATACGAATTCCGGATAAACAATCCCTCCAAGGGAATCATGAACATGTTATGCAAATTATTTTTAAATGCCGAGCAGTACGTGACCAGTGCGCTTCCTACCTTCTAGCTGAATTCACATAGAACCAAGAAGGATCGAAAAATAAAATTATAATTCTCAACAGCGATTTTTGTATCTTTATTTTATTTTATTTTTATGTATTTATTAAAGTTCAAATGGTATTTTTTTTTTTAAATAAGATGGAGGTGAAGTATTTATATCTCATACTTTTGTTATTACAACAAAGATTTTTCTTCATTCGAATTTAGAATTCATGATCTCTCACATTAGAGAACCATATGTCTTTGTCATTATACTAAATACTAGTTTTTAAAGTTCAAAATAGTTATATATAGAGAGAGAGATTGGCTAGGCTCAAAATGTTTTTTCCATGACCATGGAACAAACGATTCAGTTCTCCAATTTCCAAAGTTTAAATAACAAATCCAAACTGTTAGATGTTTAATCTATATTAAAATGTGTTTGGAGACCAAATTTCACATTTTTTGAATTTTTTTACTATTTATTAAGCTGGTTTAAAAATTGTTGTTTTTATTAAATTTCTGCAACATTGAAAAACAACAGTTTTCAAACCAGCTTAATAAATAGTAAAAAAAATTTCAAAAAATGTAAAATGTGGTTTCAAGCACATTTTAATATAGATTGAACATCTAACGGTTTGAATTTGTTGTTTGAACTTTGAAAATTGAAGAACCGAATCATTTGTTCCGTAGTTATAGAAAAACCGTTTTTAGCTTAGCCAATCTCTCTCTCTCTCTGTATATTATTTGACGTCTTTTGAGTATGTTAGGTGTGATGGGTGTGATGTGGTCAAATCATGATCAGAATTGGGAAATTAGGTACATATTAATTGCCGCTGATTTGATGCATACGTGAAACATAACTTATTAACTTTTCAAAAATAGTTCAATTGATGAAAATAATGTCACTGCAGAATTTCATATCACAAGAAACAAACGGATCAATATGTAATTTAAATATTAAATCTTTATTTGCCGAAATAAATATTTTCATGACGATTTCCTCAACTCAAGATCAGATGCATATACAATAGAATGAAGTCTCGGCTAACAGCCTATCAGCTTTCTTCTTCTTCTTTTTTTTTTTAAATCAACCATTGATGTCTTTAAAAGAAAACCATAATAATTATGCAGCCATTTGGTATAACAAGTCATCAGCATCTATAAATCCCACATGTATTCATTTTGAAGGAACTCCGTTCCTAATAAAATATTTGTTGGTCTGATTTGTCTTGTGCCATTGTAACATCAGCCTCAGGGGCGGACCCAGTGTATTTCAGGGGGGCAGCTGCCTCCTCTGGATTTTGAGATTTAGTGGAGATTTATCGGTTCCGAATTCCAATCGACTTTGCTTCTCTTGGAATTTTTTTTCCCCCCCTCTGGATGTTTGATTTGTAATTCGGGTTAAATTTAGAGTTAAAATTGAAATAAATTTGTTGAATTTTGATTAATAATTAGAATTATAAGTCAGAGCATAAGAAATTACAAATCAAAACATTGGGAAGTATAAGTTAAAGCATTATTTTTTATCGAGTACCTAATTGATTAATGGATTTAAACCCGATTAGGTATTTAAACCTGATTTGATATTTTTATGCTCCTCCTGACGAAAATCCTGGGTCCGCCCCTGATCAGTCTCGTGGAATCCGGGATCAATTATTTAGGTGCTTGAGAGTTGAGACGCCTAGAACTGTAGATGTTAAGATTTCATTTTGTTTTTACCCCCTCTATTTTTTATTTTTACCCCAACTGTTAAAATTTTCTTCAACCAGGAATTTTTAGAGAATAGCAACAGTATATATATTTTAAATCAGAAATAATTTGTACCTAAACTAAATCAGAAATAGTTCTGAGCTCCAGACACAAATATTTAATTTTCTTGTCTGTTTTTTTTTTATATTTACTAATTAATTGAAATCTTGTGTTCATACAACACTTATAAATGCATGGATTCAGATTTTGAGCATAATTTGTAATAGTTTCCAAATAAAGGATATAATTGTTATTTTTGTGAAATAAATGTTCCAATTTGGTGTCGACACAAGGGTGTGAACGTAAGAAACTCATAGCATAAATTGCGCATATGCTAGCAACCAAATCAGGAATTCTCTCCTTATCCACAGTTCGTATGGCCCATGGCCCCATGCCATGCAGCCATGCTTATCTGATTTGTGTATTTTTCTGACTTTAAATGCTTGATTTAACCAAGGAGCAACGACTATTCATCGGTTAAATTTTACGGATACAATAATTTCACGTTCCTTTTATTTATTTTTTAGATAAAAATGGATGTCAAAGAAACTATAATCCTTAGTTTTGATATGTCTTGAATGGTGACTTAGTACACACCATTCATTTTCATTTAACACGAGAGGGTTTAAATAACTCTATTTTTTCTTATCTCTGTCGTGTCTTTAATTTAAAAAAAAATTAATAACTCAAAACTTAAAAGTCAAAATAGAACTGTTAGATATGATCTATATTATTTTATCAATACGCGTGTAAAAAATTATAATATTTTAAGTTTATTGTGTTTGTCACTAAGAGTTTGTAAAAATGTAATAATATGAATAATTTCTAGACATTCATTTTTCAATTTATTGATTCACATAAAAATAAAATCAAAATATAATATTTATTTATAAGCACGCAGTGAAAATCATATATATCGCATCTTATAGTTTTATTTTAACTTTTATGTTTTAAATTTTAAGTTATTAATATTAAAAAAAAAACATGGGAGCCACAAAAATGGTGGTATTAGTAATATCTAAATGAAAAAGGGCAAACGGATTCAATTGGAGGATCAACTAAAGCAAATAAAAAAAAAAATCAAAATCAAAAGGATAATTTTTTTTGAATCAAAGCCCGTAGGCACAATCAAAAGCATAAAATGAAATAAATAGTAGGGGCAATCACGTACGGTTGGGTCAATTGGTCATATTTACTTGCTTTTCTTTTGGTGTGGATTGGACAGTTTTTATTAGACCTCCCAACAAATCGGACGGTCACACAGGCACACACGTCCAACGTGCATCGCTCGAGAGAAAATGAAAAGCATGACCAGCTTACTGCCCCAATTCGTATATAGCAATTTATCAAAGAAATGCTGTGTAGCGAGTTACTAGTTTGAGATCTTCTAAGCACAATCACAAGGTTTTCGAATACTAATATCTGTATAAGTTTTTAGCCCATTTCTGAATTATTTTTTAATTTGACAAATTATACTAATTTCATATTATATTATATGTGAAAATCACGAAGTTTTTATTTGTTTTGCAAAAGCTACAATATAAAAATATATTATTTGTTTTAGAATAATGAACTATTTCATATCTATATTAAATCTCAATAACAAATTTTTAATAATTACCGAATTCTCGAGTCATTAACTTGTTGCTATAAATATAAAAAAAGCATAAGATGCAACATGTTTGATTACAAAATTTCAAGTGAAATGCTTGATTGGTCCTTAACCTTGTCTCCCGTAGGATGGGAGTGGGTCGTGTCTGATGCACATCGAATTTCACATCAAATCTAAATCAATCTAATGTATGTTTGAAATTGTTCAATTCGTTTGAAGATTTGGGTGTGCTTGATATATACAAATATTGAAGCCGCGAAATAATATGCACAAATTATGAAGCGAATTAGACGGTTTCGAACGGATATCAGACAAATTTGAATCGGTCTGATGCCCATCGAACATGTCCCGCTTCTGGCTCCAATAACCCCTCCCCAATGTATTATTTTGATTACTTTTTAGTTGTTAATATATCACTTCTCCTAAATCATTGAATCAAGATGTGATACTTCCTCATGCATAATAAATTAAATCTCCAATCGATATAATGAAATTGAGTTGTTGTCTATTACAAGAAAATACATTTTAGAATAATTAGCTTTTAAAATAATTTGTCGCGGAGCATGAGATGAATTATTCTCTGTATTTAATTCATGTTTTCTTTTGCCCAATAAAATTCCTCCCCTTTGTTCTAACTTCTAAGGCTTGGTTTGGTAGGAAATAAAGTAGGATGAGTGGATGACAGTTAGGTGGTTGTTTGTTCGTATATGGCGTTGTATGGTTTCAGACCGTTCGATCGCTTTAATGTTGATGTTGTGCGGCAGAGATGAAGACTCATACAATACAAGCGTTTTACATCCTTTTATGTTTTGGAGTTGCATATTCATGATTTCAAAGTGTAACGTATTACTTTTGGTCACAGCATGTTTTTTTTTGAGAAAGTCATAGCATGTTAAAATCACTACTGATGCATTATTAAAACACTCAGTAAGATCTTTTGTGGCTCAAGTTGTATGATCCGCAAGTTAGGACTACTCTGAATATTATTGTTGATTAAAATGTTTTTAACAATATGAACAACTCAGGATGAGTCTTAACTCTTAAATATTTTTTTTTCGAACTATTGTTAGCAAGTATCACTTTTTTTTACAAAACAAAACAACTAAATTATTCATATCCAAACAACCAGTCCTTTGAGCATGATAGCTAGAAATACTTTTAGAACATAGCAAAATTAATTAAAATTTTCTGACTCTCCAAAGTAAGAACAATATTGCATTAGTGTAGTTGTTTTTAATGTACTTTCACAGTATTATTTTGTACATAATAATGATAAAGCATTTGTCTAATATCATCAAATGAAAATTTGTAATGCATAATTATTGTAATCATTCATTATTATTTTATGAAAACATCGTAAATATTTTTAGTAAATATTATTAGGAAATTTGATGTATGATTATAATTATTTTTTAGAAAATCACTGTGAGATCACCATACTACTGGAAATAAATTTTTAGATTCTAAAAAAGCAATACTAAAATATATGACTTATTTATTTGACAATTTGTTTTATTTAGGTTGTAAAACACCTCATTTATTTACTATATATTTACATAATTATTATTTTCATGACTTTGTAATAAATCAGTACAATAGTTCATTCATAATTTATTACACATGTATGAATTTATTGTATACACTCAGGATACGCTTAAACTCTGTTAAGCCTCAAAGGATCCGACGACCCTGTGCCAAAGTAAATATTTATCCAGGAACACCAAACAAAAGCCCTCTGTTTTAACTTGATTTACTAATTTGCCATTCCAACTATCCCTCTATAATAGACCAGTACCTCTCTTTTCTCGGGTACAGAGCGATCGCTTGAGAGGATATACATTCTGACTCGCCATTACTGAAGAGTGAAGAGAAGCAGAGAGAGAGAGAGAGAGAGAGATTTCGGGTAATTAAAGCTATGGCGGCTCGCAGGGCTGTTTCATCTCTACTATCTCGGTGCCTCTATGCCTCTCCCAAAACTCTCAGCCCTTCTCTCCTGCCTAAAGGTTCACCAAAAGATGTTATTTTCTCTCCTTTGATTTTTTTTTCTAAAATTCTCAGCCCTTCTCTCTGCCTAAAGGTTCAGAAAAAACTGTTATTTTCTCTCTTTTGAATTTTCATTTTGGGTTATTTTTGAGGAATTCTTACTTGGTATTGGTTTTTTGGAGTGTTTGGTGAAGGATAAAAAAGGAATTACCTGATAAAGGTTGATCACTTTACTGGAGCATTTTTTTTCCTTGCCTTTCATCCTTTACCTGTCAATTTTTGGCAGAGTTGGTGCTTGATGATGATGCTTTTTTTTTTTTTTTTTTTCTAATATCTGTGCCTTTTAGCTAATTGGAATAGGTGATCGATCTATTATGTTTTGAAGAAGTTGATTTATGTTAGAACTTATATTCGTTTTTCTTTTGGCATCAAGCTATGGAAATTATATATACAAATTTATTAGATTTGATAACATATTGATTTCATTGAGGGAGAAGGGAAAATCAGGCCTAAATTAATGTAAAAGAAAATCTGATTGTTTTATTCTTTCCAAACCCTCTTGCAGAAAGAGCACATGGATCTGCTGCAGGGATCTTACAAAGATTCAGTACCGCGGCAGTCGTAGAAGATCCCATCGCGCCATCAGTTCCAGTCAATCACACAGAACTTCTTATCAATGGACAATTTGTGGGTGCAGCTTCAGGTGAAATTATTTGATCCAGCTTTACATGAAACAGAAAAAATAAATAAAAATAACCAATTGGTGCAAAGAGTCAGATCAGGAATGCATTTTGTTCCAATTCCAATGTTACATTGGTAGGCTGAATTTTGAAATAATGAAATATAAGATAATTAATGTATTCTAACATCTATAAGTCTATTAATCTGAAGTTGACTTGGGTTGTACTGCCAATCCACTTTATATTTTAGGTGCGGTTTTTGTGTAGCATAACTGCATAAAGGAAGTCTAAATTATTATTCTTGGGAACAATATGTAGATGTCAACCAGATATTTTTAATGACTTGGTCATTTGAGAACATATTTACAAGGAGATGTACCAATAAATTTATTTTCACATGCCACTGTAAGGCATCAATGTAGTTTGCATACCTGAAAAGTGAACTCTGATTTAAGGTATCATATGAAAAATTTCACCTGGGAACTAATAGCAGAACTTTACTTCCTAGGACTATCATTATAAAGCGAAAGGAAGGAAATAGTTTCAATATCCTTTGAAGAAAATGTGGAACAAAAATAAAGTTACTTTTACTTTTTGTAGGGGTTTACATAGTTTTTACTTTGTTTTTTTTTGCGGATTTTTGTCCATGATATTTCTCATTTTTTAGAGCTCCTGGATTTTATTAGTTGCATAATCAAAAGAGACACCAGATTTTATATCATATTAATTTTTCTTGGTTTCACTAGGCAAGACGTTCCCAACCCTGGACCCACGCACAGGGGAGGTGATTGCACATGTGGCCGAAGGAGATGTAGAGGATATTAACCGTGCCGTCAATGCTGCTCGCAAGGCGTTCGATGAAGGACCATGGCCTAGGATGACTGCCTATGTAGGAATTCTCTCTTCTTGAATTTAACCTTGGTTTTTATTTTTATGAGATATTTGCAACTGAGACCAAATATGTCTCATATTTGCCTTGAGATACTACAATTTCTTATTTTGGGGCAATTACAAATATTATCCAGTGCTAAAATCTGGCCTTGTGGAACATGACCAAATGGCCTATGACTTTTTCAAAAACCTCAAGCTAATTGCTTCTTTACTAATTCAGGCAAAATTTATATGAATTGTTTTTTTGGTTGAGGCATAAGGAAAATAGCTCCGAAGGTTGATATTAAAAAAAAATGAATCATCCAATACAACATACGATTTTTATCATGTTCTTATTCCTGGTTTGTTGTTCGCTACAAATACGAGAAACATTCCCTTTTTACTTAAAATACTTGATTGACTGTCCACAAAATGTTTACCTAAATTGTACTGAAGATTGCTGAATAGAATTATAATTTGCTATTGGGCTGCAGGAGAGATCACGTATCTTGTTGAGGTTTGCTGATTTGATTGACAAGCACAATGATGAGCTGGCAGCACTAGAGACGTGGGATAATGGAAAGCCTTATGAACAGGCAGCAGGGATAGAGGTCCCAATGGTCTCACGCATCATGCGTTACTATGCTGGTAGGTTACATTGTTATTTTGCTTTCGACTTGCTGTCTTATTTTACCTGTAGTGTAACTCAAAATGCCCTTTTGGTTAATTTGCACCACACTGTTCAAGTCGTGCGAGTTAACAAATATGTAACTTCAATAAATGCGTTTTAGTCATTTCTTCTTTGACTTGACAATGTTTTAACAGTCCATGTAAGATTTAAAAGGTTTGAGAAATGCTGTATATGTTAGCTACTGAATTATTGGGTGTTAATTTCAGAATCAGCATTAGGGTGCCTTGGCAAAAGAACCAATAATATTATGGTTTTACTTTACAAAAGAAACAAATTAATTGCTGTTTCATGAAATTTGGCAAATTCATTCAGGATGGACCGACAAGATACATGGGCTAATTGTCCCAGCAGACGGGCCTCACCATGTGCAGGTTCTGCATGAGCCAATTGGTGTGGCGGGTCAGATCATCCCTTGGAACTTCCCTCTCCTCATGTTTGCCTGGAAGGTGGGGCCTGCACTGGCTTGTGGCAACACCATTGTGCTCAAATCTGCTGAGCAGACTCCTCTCACTGCTCTTTATGCAGCCAAGCTGTTGCATGAGGTGGGTAACTAATTCAGCCTTCATTGTTTAAATTCTGTGCAAGTCTACAGCCTTTTCTGAAATTTTGAACGGTTTCAGGCTGGGCTACCAGATGGTGTGCTGAATGTGGTGTCAGGTTTTGGCCCGACTGCTGGTGCTGCCCTTGCTAGTCACATGGATGTTGATAAGGTACATTTGTAAAATTTCTTTTGTGGAGTTATGCAATTGCCCGCAATTTGTATAGTTTCTGACTTGAATACGTATGATTATTGAAGACACATGCTCAATTGAAAATGTATTACCTTGTTGGGGTCGCTAAGTTATGCGATTTTTGAGGGCTTATGGGTTCATTAAATCGGGATATAGAACTTACAACAAAAAGGTGCTACTAAATCCACCAAATGGATAATGGAATGTTCTATCTATTGCCCATTTCTTATTCAATTTTTTTTCTTTTTCATAAAAAAAATATCAGATTGCTTTCACTGGGTCAACGAACACAGGCAAAATCATACAAGAATTGGCAGCAAGAAGCAACCTAAAGTCGGTGACGCTAGAGCTGGGAGGCAAATCTCCTTTTATAATCATGGATGATGCCAATGTTGATCATGCTGTTGAGCTTGCTCACTTTGCTCTTTTCTTTAATCAGGTAAAAACAATTGAACCTCCTCCCTCTCTTCCCCCCCACACCTCAAAAAAAAAAAAAAAAAAGAATGGGAAAATTATAGTAGTTGAAGAAGAAAAAAGAGAGTTTCAATTCAATTTCATTTTCTATTTCAGGGCCAATGCTGTTGTGCTGGGTCCCGCACATTTGTTCATGAGAGTGTGTATGACGAATTTGTGGAGAAATCTAAAGCACGTGCCTTGAAACGTGTTGTTGGCGACCCATTCAAGAAGGGTGTAGAACAAGGCCCCCAGGTTTTGTTTGTTTAAAAATCTTCTGAAGTTATTTTACTTGAGAGTTTGTCACAATTGTTCCTCCGTCACTAACTATTTGTTGTATTAGAAACACAAGGAGGTGCTATATTCTGATACAAGTTCTTCATTTCTATGTTTTTCATTTGTAAACTCTAATTTGACCCATGTGTGCTAGAACCCTGCAATTAGGACCCCATTTGTTATTGCAGATTCAATGTTGCCTGAATTCAATTGCACAAAGAACTGAACCTGGACAATTTTTAACCAAGAAAATTTATGTACCAGATTGATGGTGAGCAGTTCAACAAGATTTTACGGTACATCAGGTCAGGCATCGATTCTGGTGCCACACTTGTGGCAGGAGGAGAGAGAGTAGGTAGCAAGGGCTTCTACATCCAGCCAACCATCTTTTCTGATGTCAAGGTAATTTGTCTTTATCAGTTCTATTTCTTTTGCCCTTACAAATCAGTTAATATATAAGTAGTTATTTTGTTAACTTTTTGTTTCTTTTCTGCACAGGACAACATGACCATAGCACAAGAGGAGATCTTTGGCCCTGTTCAGTCCATTCTCAAGTTCAAGTGAGTCTGATGACTATATATATTGAATATTTTATATAAATGGATAAACCCATCTTGGACTAACTATTGCATGCATTGCTCTTGAAATATGCTATTCGGTGCCACCAAACTGTAAAGGGCTTAAGTTTGATGCTCAAAAACAACCAAGGATTAGGGTTAAGAGCTTTTAGTTATTATTATTATTCATTTTTTTTAGCTTTTCATGCACTATTTATTACTTTAGATAGCTATCTGGCCGAACCCATAGCCCAAAAGCCTAAAACAGTCCCCAAACAAACTTTTTTTTTTTTTGATAGAAACTTCTCTCACTGCAAATCTCTCTTCTTATTTCCACAACAACAGGGATCTGAACGAGGTGATAAAGAGGGCGAATGATAGCCAGTTCGGGCTAGCTGCTGGTGTATTCACAAACAACCTTAACACAGCAAACACGCTGATGCGTGCACTGCGTGTGGGTACAGTGTGGATCAATTGCTTCGACATATTCGATGCAGCGATCCCATTTGGTGGTTACAAGATGAGTGGTGTTGGCAGAGAGAAGGGCATTGACAGCCTTAAAAACTACCTCCAGGTCAAGGCCGTCGTCTCTCCTTTGAGGAGCCCGGCATGGTTGTAAAAAGAAGTAGAAAAAGTACCGTGATGTTAAATTTATGCTCTGGCTGTGTAATAATCTGGTGCTTTATGGTAGTTTGTCTAGCAGCTTGAGAGTTGAGACCTGTTGCGGACTGTTTAAGAAAGAGCTTTTGTTTTTTCTGTAGTTGTTTCGGTGCCATTAAATTCTGGCGCCAGTAATAATACTTAATTGGTGCTTATATTGAATTGAAATGGTTGGTGCTTATTAGGGTTGCAAATAGAAAAAACAAAGAATAATTGGCAGTTATATTTTCAAAAGCAAAGAATAATTACAACTAAGTTATCAAATTGTAAATTTAATGTACATATATTTAACAAACCTCGTGAAGTTATCCAAATTCAAGTTTTAAGATAGTAATATCATACATAGTATGAAACAAATTGGGTCCAACTAAAAATATATTTGTTCATTAATTTAAAAGCTGCCAGTTATTAAAAAATATCACAAATGCATGCTACACACAACATCTTGCAAAATATGTGGTCTATATTAATAGCCCTAAAAATCAATTCTGTACCACGATGTTAATTTCTTTTTAATAATTGATGACAGTAAAAAATGAATGGGCTGGATTGGGTCTAATTTGGGCTTCAAATCAATTGCGAGTTAGAATGTATTTTCTAAAAAATATGAAAATTCATTGTGAAATTATCACCATATTCTGGTGGCAGTCGGAGATCAGCCGATCTCATCTCTTTGAAACCTAATTAAAATTTGCATAAAGCACTTGTACCATATTTTGAGTTACTATTTGAAATAGGGGACTACATGCTAGCATCTGGTTCCCACAATTGAAGTAATTGATACAGAACCAGGCTTCTACCCTAGATAATAGTCGATCAGATTTTAAGTCTATTTTCGGCCATAAAAATATAATAGCTGTCTCGTTGCATGCTTATCATTTCTGGCATGGATTCAGCAATCACATATTCGTCACATAACATAATAGCTGTTGATTTGCATATGTAGACTCGGCCGAACCAACTCTACAAACTTAGACATACTATCATTTCTTTTCATAAAATTCTCCTTGTCCAGGGATTTATTAATATTAATAGACATGATCCATTACAATATTTTAGCAATACACTAATTAATTGTACCGATCATGCTTCACAGCAATTTTATTTCAGAAAAACATAATTAAGACCGATAAAATCTCAAATGTACTAATTAACGCCACTGATACACTAATTCTAACGAACCATTAAGGATGCCACTGCAACATTCAGTGCCCCTCGCTAGGTGCACTCGTGCCTGGTCCCACGATTGCTCCTATGGTTGCTCCCACGCTTACAGTGCCAGCTGGGGAAGGTGCATTTCCTATTGTTGTGCCTGCGGTTGCACCTAAGCTCTCACTAACTGAGCCAGGGGGGTGGTGCATGTCTGATACCAGCGGTTACGTCCACATCTACACCAGCAAGGCCTGGGGCTGCAGCGTTTGCACCGATTGAGACTCCAGCAGTGAACAACATTCTTGCCGGTTCCTTTCCCGCATTCTCTCCATTACCAAGGATAGCAAGCAATAATAGCTTGGAGGCCATGTTGTCTTGCCCAAAATATGTGAGTCCGACTCGGCTAAAAGCAACATCCTGCTTTTCCCATCCCAATCATTCAAAATTTTCTATTCGCGTATCTTGATAAATTTTTTTTTTCATGCACAAATCTCAATGAATTTGAATGGTTGGAATAATAAAAACAGGATATTGCTTTTCTTAAAGAAAAGCAGCAGAGTCGGACTCAAAATATGTAGTATATATTTGGGTGCTGATTAGGGTCTTATTCACTTGTTGTGCGCTGTAGAGATAGTGCTGGGCTTCTCAAATTGGAAAGGTAAATTGGGGTAATTGATGGCCTGCCAGTGTGGTAGGAGGTACAATTGATAGCAATAGTAAATAGTGAATAGAATTAACTTTGTTGGGGTACATGTATAATTAATTTTGGATCTAGTTTTTATTAATTTAAGAAGCGGTTGGAATGGGAGCGAGTAAAAAGTAACTCATCAGCAATGGAAGAGCCAAGTAATTCTGATCCTTTTGATGATTGAATACTGGTAAGACTATTTGGTAGAAAAATTAACCAAAGTAAATTTTACTATATATATTCTTGAGTTAATCCTTGATCCTGACTAGTCATGTACACTCTGTGCATTATTGTAAGCTTACCAGCCAACAGAAAATAGTCATATACCATGTTAATTCAAAAGCAGAAAAGCAAATAAAGCAAACATTTACATGATAACTGATTACAAGATATATTTGCATGATGGTCGTGAAGAGGCTAATGATATTCGTAAGAGGGCACTTTAATTGTACTCTAATGATGCTGGTTAGATCAGCTGACAATAATTACTCATAAACCAACTATATTATTTATTTATTTTATTTTTATATAGAAATCAATTATAATACATGGAAAGATATAATGGAATCAGGGACTTTCAGACTATGGGAGTCAAGTGTAAATAGAGTCAATTTCACACTATTCATAATATTTTACTCTAAACTATATTAAAAATAAGGTATAAATACAAAAAAATTGAAAATGAATGGGGTCAATTGACCCCATTCATATAAGGTGGATTCGCCTCTGAATGGAATAGTGCCAACGAGGAAAAACTTCTGATTTCATAAATATTATGTGCTTTAATTGAGTGTGGCTATGGTACCATGCATAGCGCTGATTGATCCGTACTATGGATCAATAACTTTATTTTCAAAATCCAAACAGTCGATCTGAACCATTCAAAATAATCTTCATATGAAAATATACTTGCAAATCAAATTTTACGATTTGTTTACTGTTTTTTCAGATAGGTAGAAAATCACTTATCTAAAAATTCTAGACCATTCAAAAGTAATAATTTTCTACCTTCTAAAAAAAATAGTAAAAATGTTCTATAAAATGTAAAATTTAGTATGCAAATAAATTTAATGTGTGGAGATCATGTTGAATGGTTCAGATCGACTAGTTGAAATTTGAAAACCGAGATATTGATCTACAGTATAGGCCAATCTGCGCTATGCATAGTAGGGGGCATTAGAGTGGGAAATATTTGTAACGGGCGATGTTTGTCTCAGCGGTGTGTCAGTTTTTCTTTAATTATGCTTTGAAGATATATAATTGGAGCTTTCCTTAATATTTTCTTCCTGAAGTTTAAAAAAAAGGAAGGAGATCAACATTAGTAATAAGATACAAAAACCACTAGCCTTCAAAAATAAAATAAAAATAATAATAAGATACAAAAGAATTTTAACCCATATTACATGTTTAACATCCATTCACGGATTCACCAAAGAAAAGTCAACAATTACAGGAAAGCACAAAAAAGGACTTTCTATAGTTGAAGTATCATAATTATTTTCTAGGAAAAGTCTTATGGGGTCAATCTTTAGTAGTAATAAGGAATTAAATGGAGATTATCTTTTAGGCTAATAAGCTGGATGAATGCATACTGTCATCAGGCCAACAGCCAACAACATATGTTTGATTGAAGTAAAACAGTACAATGGGATGATTGCAATGCTTGATTTATTGATTTAAAATTTGCTCAAGGATGTAACTGCGGACAATGCAGCATACTCTCTGTTTTGATTTTATTGAGAAATTATGTAATCCAAACTGAACCATCCATAATCTAATCAATAAAACTTGTGGGTGGATAGAGAGAATTCAGAACCAGTGCAATACCTGACTATGTAGAATGAGTTCTGACTGTTTTAATCTGGCACAAATATCAAAAGGCCTCCTATATTTCAAATAGGTACCAAATTGATTTTGACCCGATTAATGGCACCAAACACAGAAGTGGCTAAACCACCTTGTTGAAAATAATGAAGATTAGAATCAAATGGATCTTAGACCCGTTAAGGATAACCTCAGACCCGTTAAGGATTTACATCATTGGTTATTTTTAGAAATAAAAGGAGCAATAAATACCTCCACTTTTATTTCCGTATATAGAGTATTACCGTTGTATAGGCACCCGTTAGGATTAGAAATAGGCAACCGTTACCTCTCTTGCTTGTATTCAATATAAATAGGCTACACTGTAACAGAATCATATACTAAATGAAATAGAAAGTTCCATTCATCAATTTTCTCTAAAACTCAGAAAAATTATCACATCTTTAGGATTTGAAAATTTTAGTTATTTATATTGAAATTTAATAAAATTTTATTTTTTTAAGAACTTTCTATATAGTTCAGCCTTCCTCAATAATAATCAAATGTTTACTTGTAGTCTAGTGATTTGAGCTCTATTTTGTAGTTGAGAGATCTTGAGTTCAAATCTCACTCACCACATTGTACGTTTTAATTTTCAGTCCCTTTATAAAAAATTTCTAGTTCCGCCTCTGAGTAAAGGTAGTGCAGTAATAGAAATGTAGTAGGATATTTTTGTTTCTAAAGGAATTTTAGGTAGCTATCATTAATCAGGGTATGAGAGTGAGTTAAAGCTTAGGTGTTTCTGGAGGAGTTAGGTGGCAGTTTTCTTGGAGGATTTAGAAGGCTTTTCACAATAAGGGCTTGTTCGGCTGCATAGTGGGCTGGGGAATAGACACAAGAAAACAAAATTTTTGAACTGATTTTTACTGTTTATGTGAGAAAAAAAAAATTCACTCTGAGTAAATTTTTTTTTCCACGTGAATGGTAAACGCCGAATAGGTCCTAATAGAAGAGCCAGGGAAGATTTTGGGGAAGGATTTAATCATGGATAAAGGTAAGATAGAAGAGCAATAAATTTTCAGTAGAAAACAGAGCTATAGATTCAGGTAAAGGCAATAAATTTTGTATACGTAAAATTAAGATGGAGGTTTGAGAGGTATCAGAGGTGCTCGGGCATGCGTGAGCTTATCTCAGACTGAGAGAGATGCATCCCTTTCCGGAGCTCACATTTTTCTCAGATGATTGTTGCTCAAAACTCGCTTGCCGGAGCAGTGTAGATCAAATCCATGGAAAAATGTTTTGCCAGTGAACAAGGTTGTCACTGACTTTCTGTATTGCTAAAATGGAGAAGATACCTCATATTTTTGAAGTTGGATGGTTTTGCAAAGGTTTTTTTCCTCTTGTACCTTTCAAAAATTGTAGTCTCTTCTGGCAATTGGTAATATTGCTGTATTTGCATTCATATGTATAGAAACGGAGGAGAAATAAGAAAACAAATGGAGAAATATTTCTCTGTGGGTGATCCGTAAATAAACATAAATAGATTGCTCAATTGAAGAGCTAATCTGCTAAATTAAAGGAGGAGAAATAAGAAAACAAACAGAGAAATATATCTCTATAGGCAGAGTCTACTCAATTTTAATTATAACTTATGGTATAGCATTATGTGTGGCAGATTATGTTACTCGGATACTCCAATATAAGCTATGTACCCGTATTGGATACGTATCGGATACCGATACGCGTCCGATACCACACCGATACGTATCCAATATGCCAGCTGGCGTATCCGCTTACATGACGTATTTTTACTCGGCCGATACGGTCGTCGATACTCTGTTGAAACAGCTGGATAAGGCTGGATCGAATCCAAGAACCGTGTCCGGGCCCGTGAACCACTCCCGCACCTAAGAGCCGCGCCCGTGAATTGCGCCCGCACCCGTGAGCCGCAGTTTAAGATTAATTTTAGATGAGACTTTGTCCAAAGTACTTTGAACAAAAAGTCCACCTTAAAAAAGAAGGACATAATCACCTAATTGATCGGTCAAACCTACCGTTTAATTAAATGGATAACTCCACCCTTAAAAAAAAGGACATAATCACCTAATTGATCTGTCAAACCTACCGTTTAATTAAATGGATTTATTCTAGTCTATTTATTGATCGAAGCGAAACAAAATTTGAGCACTCATTTTCTCTTTCTTCGATTAAATGGATTCCTCTTCTTCCCATCTCTCTCACATAGCAATCTTCCCTTTCATGTCAAAGGGCCACACCATCCCCCTCCTCCACCTGGCCCACCTCCTCCATCACCGCCGCCTCGTTTCTCACATCACTTTCTTTACCACCCCGCTCAATGCACCGTTCATCCGTTCCTCTCTATCACTCACTGCTGCTCAAAACACAAGCATCGTCGCTCTCCCCTTCCCCGACAACCTCCCACACGACATACCCCCCGGCACGGAATCCACCGATCAACTCCCCTCATTTGATCTTTTTGTCCCTTTTGTATCCATCATACCTCGGTTACGGCCTGCCTTCTTTCAGGCAATCAGCCGCTTCTCGCCACGTCCTTCTCTCCTCATCTCTGATGGATTCCTTGGCTGGACACAATACGTGGCAACGGAGCTCAGCATACCGTGTTTGTCTTTCTTTGGCATGGGTGGATTTGCTCAGACTGTATCTATGTCAGTGGGCATACACAAACCACATGCAGAGGTCTCCTCTCCTGATGAACCCTTTGCTGTGCCGGGATTTCCACACCTTATGCTCACAAAATCTGACCTCGACCCGCCTTTTGACGACCCTGACCCGAAAGGACCGCTCTGGGACTTCGTCCTGGAACAAACTGAGGCCATCAAGGGTAGTCGTGGGTTTGTTATGAACAGCTTTTACGAGCTTGAACAGCCTTATTTTGATTACATGGATAAGATGGGTGGTAAAAATTACCGAGTCGGGCCACTTTGTCTCGCACGGCTGGGGACCGATAAGAAAAACCAGTCACAGTCCCCTCTTTTGGATTGGCTGGATTCAAGGCTCAGCATGAACCATCCAGTATTGTACGTCGCCTTTGGTACACAAATAAAGCTCTCTCTGATCCAGATGAAGGAGCTTGCAACCGGGTTGGAATGGTCCGGGCTCGATTTTATCTGGGTCATGCGGGGAGAAAAATCCAACTGGAGTGACGGTTTTGCAGAAAGAATTGGAGATCGGTGTAGATTAGTAACCGAATGGGTGGATCAGACGGAGATACTGGCGCATAAAGCCGTGCACGGGTTCATTTCTCACTGTGGATGGAACTCGGTCATGGAGACCCTATGTGCGGGCGTACCGGTGTTGGCATGGCCGATGATTGCCGAGCAGAGACTGAATGCAAAGTTTGTGGTGGAGGAGTTGAAAATGGGGTTGAGGATACGCGCAAGTGACGGGACAATGGACGGCTTGGTCGAGGCTGCGCAAATAGAGAGGTTGACGACAGAGTTGCTGGTCGGGAAAGAAGGAAAGGCGGCAAAGAAGAAGGCCGAGGAGCTCGCAATGGCCGCAAGACAGGCGATGGATGAAGGAGGCTCATCGTATGTAGCACTGGAGAAGATGATTAGGGATGTTTGTGTGGATCTGGCTAGCTAGGTGATTATGAACTCTGTGCATAATATAAATTGAACAATAATGATAATAGAATTTTGCTATTGTGCTTCATGAAGTAAAACCAATATTTTACTTCACGCTCATACACCCATTTTCAAAATCCAAATCGTCGATCCAACCGTTCAAGTTGTTCTCCATATGGAAATGTGCTTGGAGACCAAATTTTACATTTTTTGGAATTTTTTTACTATTTATTAAGCCACTTTGAAAATCGCTGATCCATTGTGAGTAGTAAAAAACAGTAAAAAATTCTGGACCAATGGATCAGCGATTTTCAAAGTGGCTTAATAAATAGTAAAAAAATTCCAAAAAATGTAAAATTTGGTCTCCAAGCACATTTCAATATGGAGAACAACTTGAACGGTCGGATCGACGATTTTGATTTTGGAAATGGGTATATGAGCGTGAAGTAAAACGAAGTTTTACTTCGCGAAGTACAATAGCCCTACTCATGATAATATATATCTCCATCCTTGTCTAGACTTTTGTATAATGATAATATATTTTCCTTCGAATTTTTAGTTTCACAATTAATAATACGTTCCATGCATGCTTATGTCTTTAAAAATATATACATGAGGAGTTTCCTTTCTTATTTTATTTTAAAATGGCCACAAAATATCTGATATAAATTAAATTGTTATGATGATGAGTACACCGAGCTTCATTTATAAGAATTAATAATAGTGCAGTGTTATTTGTTCAGAGTATTGTATAATTTGTCACCTGAACTCGATGATTTTAGGCTATAATTAATAAGATTTTGTCAAGCTTTTTGTCATATAATTAAGTATCTATAATGAAGTTATAAAAAAATTCTATGATTTTGGAATTTGATTTGATTTTTGCAACGTCCAAGAATTTTCTTATGCAGTTTTGCTTATTTAAAATGCTTTAATTTCTCAAATGAAGTTACAGCCTTGTTAGAAAACTCTTATGATTTTTCCTAATTTGACTGACTTTACTGTAGAATAAAAATAATGCAGAAAGTAAATTAAATTAATAAAATATGAAAATATCTAGATCTCGAATTAGAAAACCAATTAAATATTATGAAATATAATTAAAGCTAGATATCGTAAAGTCTAAGATATGAAATATTAACATCCTGGTGAAAGAGAACAACAAATAATACAATAATTACTCCTGATAGTCTATTTAATTGGATATTAAAAAAAGTATACTAACTTACTGTTGTTACAACAATTAAATATTATAGTGCAGAAAAGTATGTCAACCTAAAAAAGAGGAAGTTGTCTGTATTTATATTAAATAATTTATTTATTTAAAAAAACTTGCCAAGTCTATTTTCTTTAGAGCTCATCAAAATTAGAGTTTGGATAAGAAAGATATTATCCAAATATATAACATTGTGCATTGAAATACTGAGCCCGCTACAAGAAAAATAAAAAGAAAAAGAAAAATAAAATACTGAGAGATTGATATCAACCGGTACAAGAAAAAAAAAATTAAATTACATCCATTGAGCCCGCTAACCCGGCATGTCACCTACATCTCTAATATTCATGCTCGTGTTTCTCTCACTACCGACACTCAGGTCATGTTTGGTTGTGGCCTAAAGGGTGGAATAAGGGGTTTAGGCCTCTTTATTTCACCAAACGCGACTTAATTGAGCCGGCCTAACATGGCATAAGCCGATTTTTAGGCCGGCCTAAACTAAACCACCTCGCATGGTGGTTTAATTTTAGTCCACGTCGTGACCTAACTATAATGATTATAATAATATCTTATTAGTATATAATTATATGAGTAGAGCTAAGGTGCTCTTAAGCTCACCAAGCTTTCCGTGAGCTTAACTCAAAAACTTATCAATCCGACTTCAAACGACATTTCCAAACCGTTAGATGTTCAATCTATATTAAAATGTGCTTGGAGAACAAATTTTACATTTTTTGGAATTTTTTTACTATTTATTAAGCCGGTTTGAAAACCGCTATTTTCTAATGGTGCAGATTTTTAATAAAAACAGCGGTTTTCAAACCGGCTTAATAAATAGTAAAAAAATTCCAAAAAATGTAAAATTTGGTCTCCAAGCACATTTTAATATAGATTGAACATCTAACGGTTTGAAAATGTTGTTTGAAGTCGGATTGATAGGTTTTTGAGTTAAGCTCACGGAAAACTTGGTGAGCTTAAGAGCACCTTAGCTCTACTCATAATAATATTATATATATTATAGTTACTATTAATATATTAATATTATATAATTAGTAACTTATTACTAATAATAATTATTAATATATAATTATATAATTAATATCTTATATTTTATTATATTAAATAATTATTATAATAATATAATAATATATTATAGTTATTATGAATATATGAATATTATATAATTAGTATCTTTTAATCAATAATTATTATTAATATATAATTATATAATTAATATCTTATATTTTATTATATTAAATAATTATGATAATAATATTATAATATATTATATTTATTATTAATATATTAATATTATATAATTAGTATCTTTTTATCAATAATTATTATTAATATATAATTATATAATTAATATGTTATATTTTTAATATATTAAATAATAATTATAATAATATTATATATATTATAGTTACTATTAATATATTAATATTATATAATTAGTATCTTATTACTAATAATAATTATTAATATATAATTATATAATTAATATCTTATATTTTTATTATATTAAATAATTATTATAATAATATTATATATTATAGTTATTATTAATATATTAATATTATATAATTAGTATCTTTTAATCAATAATTATTAGTAATATATAATTATATAATTAATATATTATATTTTTAATATATTAAATAATAATTATAATAATATTATAATATATTATATTTATTATTAATATATTAATATTATATAATTAGTATCTTTTTATCAATAATTATTATTAATATATAATTATATAATTAATATGTATATTTTAATATATTAAATCATTATTATAATAATTATTATAATATTATAGTTATTATTAATATATTAATATATATAAGAGAATGGCTAATATCAAAACGTTTGTTCCTGGACTCAGGAACAAACGATTCTGTTCTCTAATTTTCAAAGTTCAAACAACAAATTCAAACCATTAGATGTTCAATCTATATTAAAATGTGCTTGGAGACCAAATTTTACATTTTTTGGAATTTTTTTACTATTTATTAAGCTGGTTTGAAAACCACTGTTTTTCAATGCTGCAGAAATTTCATAAAAACAGCGGTTTTCAAACCAGCTTAATAAATAATAAAAAAATTTCAAAAAATGTAAAATTTGGTCTCCAAGCACATTTTAATATAGATTGAACATCTAACGGTTTGGATTTGTTGTTTGAACTTTGGAAATTAGAGAACGGAATCGTTTGTTCTTGAGTGCAGAAACAAACGTTTTGATATTAGCCATTCTCTATATATAATTAGTATCTTATTATTAATATATAATTATATAATTATTATCTTATATTGTTAATATAGTAAATATTTATTATTAATATATAATTATATAATTAATATCTTATATTGTTAATATATTAAATAATTATTATAATAATATTATAATACATTATAGTTATTATTAATATATTAATATTATATAATTAGTATCCTATAATTAATAATTAACTAACTCAGGCTTCCAAAATTTTAGTCCTCCACCAATTCTAACCAAACAAGGAATAACTTAAGCCATGGTTTAACTTTAGACCTCAACCAAACACGAATAATTTAGACCGACCTAACATGAAATAACAACTTAGACCACCTTAACTTAGTCTACAGCCAAACACCACCAAGCATTTAATCCACATCTCCGCTTCATGACACATCCTATGTACTCTGGCAGTACCTGCCATGATCTTTCAAAAAAGACACATCCTATGCACCACCAACTGTACTGTTTGATCTTTATCAGTAAAAACTTTCTCGTTTCTACATCTCCAAATCATCCAAATAGTGTACATGTAATATATGTCCTACTTTCTTCCGCACCACAGGTTTTCCATATAATGCCAACGATTTGAACCAACTCTGCTCCACAGAATCCTTTATTGTAATTTGTAACTGCACTATATCCTGATCAAGCTCAAAATAATAGTGAATTGCGTAGAGTTTTGGCTTAGATTTTATCTTATTATCTCATCTTTATGTTTAATTAATCCATTAAAAATGTTACTGTTGTCCAACTTTCTATTTTAGTACAGGAAACATGTTTTGAGACTAATTTATATCATTTGGAGCAATAATCAGGTCGATCGGAAAAACGCAGCTCATCAGCTAAGGCTCTGGTACGGACTGTATTCACCAATACGGACCAGAGTCTTAGTATGGACCAGAGATGGTCGAATACGCATTAACTCCCTCAGCGACACAGTGGGAGTACTGTCCGTATTAGCCAAGAGGAGGTCCGACTCAACTCGTTAATTCGGTTCTCTCTTCTATCACAATATATTTCATGACCTATTTTAAATTACCGAAGTGGGTTGTGAACAAAATTGACAGGGTGTGTAGACTCTTTCTTTGGGGAAGAAATGACCAAGATGGTAGGAGCATTTCCTTAATTAATTGGGAAACAACTTGCTTGCCCAAGAAATGGGGTGGTTTGGGTATCATGAACATAGAATTGAAAAATGTTGCGCTTTTATTAAGATGGTGGTGGAGGTTATATCATCAACCAGGGGCATTATGGTCTTATTAGGCTAAACGAATTTGGGCTTTACGTGCTGGACCAAGGATATGGATGAGGAGTGGATCCTTTTTTGGACACAATTGCTTAAATTGGAGCCGCTGTTTCAATGGTGTACAAATTGGATTATAAGAGATGGTAAGTTAGTATCCTTTTGGTTCGATAAGTGGCATGAAGGAAGTTTGAGACCTGTTTCTGATGGGATGTCAAGACCGAGCAATAGAAGGCTCTCGCTAGCTGATGCACTGCCTGACATTGAGGTGTTAATGCCTTCTCTGCAAGAATTGCCAGTTTTAAGCAGTGGTCAAGATGAGTTGGTCTGGAGATGGGGCTTAACTGGTAGCTACACTGCAAAAAGTGCTTATGATATGTTACTGTCTGGTGGTAAGGTGAGATGGGGTTTTCACAAGCTGTGGGCCGCTAAGTGTCCTAAAACAACAAAATTTTTGCTTACTTAATGTTAGGGAAAACACTTACTCAGGATGTGATGAGGAGGAGGATACAATATGAGTTAGGATGTGTCCTGTGTTTGAACTGTCCGATTGAATCGACTTTGCACTTGTTCTTTTTATGTCCCTGTGCAGTGCATGTGTGGTTTCTGGTTTCCTCTGAGTTGGGGTTCAGAATTTTCTCTCCTCAAGGCACAGTTGAACGTATATGGCATGAATCATTAACAACATATAAACATTCATCAGGGGGCAATGGAAAGACTTGGATTATGTGGTTTGTTTGTGTGACTTGATTTCTATAGAAAGAAAAAAATGAAAGAATTTTCAGAGAAGGGAGGAGGCCACCTGATGTAGTTGCTGACAAGATACTGGTAGAAGGCCGCCTATGGTCTCAGTATTGCTAGAGAAAGGAAGGCGCCTAGGATAACTGAGTGTGTTTTATTAATTTTCCTTTTCCTTTTTATGTTTTTTGCTCCTCAACAGGGTATTGTTCAGCATTAATACATATCTGAGAGTAACTGCCATATGAAACTTTTCATAAAAAACATTCTGCCGCTATTTTGGGATCTAATAACTAAAATTTTCTTAAAGCTCATGTAGTGAATTAATTTGATTATTTAATAAAAATTAGCTTATGACTGTCCCACCTCGAAATTAAAACTCCTGCTTGATGCAAGCTAATGGCATGACGGAAAAAAAATACTGTTTTTGTTGTCAAATTTAAATGAAGTTGCAACAAAAGTAAAGTAAAATAAGAGAGATAAATGGAGTAATAACATAATTATATTCTCTTCTATTTGTGTGTCATTTGTTTATTTACAAAATCTCTATTTATATGCTATAAATTGTACATGAAGAGTCATTACAATAATAAATGAGATAATAAATGCTAATAACAATGGAACAGTGAGGTAATGAATTGAAAATTAATATTGAGAGTTACATAACATCTACATAAATTCTATTTAATTTGATTTATAATATTTTTTTTTTCAAGTGATGTGATGTGAATTAAATACCTGAGAGCAAATACAAGTTTACAAGACACAATAATTATTATTTTATTTAATTATGTCAAGCTTTGTCATGTCGTGACTATATATGATATGATTATGTTGTGATTATATGTGATATGACTGATCAAACATACAATCGTATGGCGACCATACATGACATAAATAACATACTGAAAATCTTCCTTTTTTTACAATTTTTTTTTCAAATTAGTCGTCAGATTAAAAATCTGCCAGCTATAATCACATGTTGATTATGCGTCTATGTATTGTCATGACGTTACAGGTTAATTAAGATCGATTCAAATGACTCAAATGACGTAATATATTTACTTAAAAGAAAACGACACATTATATTACTTAAAAGAAAACGACACATTATATTACAGGACTGTCATGCATGATATGATATAACATGTAGTGTATCAATTATCATGATGTGACGTAATGAAGTCAATTAGACGTCACTTTTTTGTTCCCTCCCCTGCTACGTAATAATATTTTTTTTCAACGATGGAATGTTCCGATGGATCGGACTCTAAATGGATAATATCGGATTCGTATTCTACCTGTATTTAAAAAATTAAATGTGAATATTCGATATCCGAATATCTGTATGGATATGAACACTAATATGGTTTTACGTTTCAATTATCCGTATTCAAATAGTAAATATATATCATATATTTTAATATAATTAAGAAAAAATATTGTTATTCATCATTAAAATTAAATAAATATTATGAACTTTGGTATTTTTCAATAGTATTTTAATAAATATTCGATCGGATCCGTATCAAAAAAATTAAAAAGAGATTTGAATATGGTTTTACCACTATCCACTCCATATTCGCTCCGTTTTCACCTCTAACTCTAACCCTTACAGTTATATATACAGATATAGATAGATAGATAGATAGATAGATAGATAGATATAGAGGTTGACTAATATTAAAACGTTTGTTCCTAGGTTGTGGAAAAGACACTTCCGTTTTTATATTTTCAAAGTCCAAACAGTTGATCCAAACCGTTAAACATTCAATCTATATTAAAATGTTCTTGGAGACCAAAATTTAAAATTTTAATTTTTTTTACTATTTATTAAGTCAATGTTAAAATGATCCAGAAATTTTTCACTGTTTATTAAAATCAGCGATTTTAAAACCGACTTCATAAATAGTAAAACAATTCTAAAAAATGTAAAATTTGGTCTCCAAACACATTTTAATATAGAGATCACATCTAACGGTTTGGATCGACTGTTTGGACTTTGAAAATCGGAAAACTAATTGGTTGCACCACGGCTCCGGAACAAACGTTTTGATATTAGCCAACTTCTCTCTCTCTCTCTCTCTCTCTCTATATATATATATAGAGAGAGGCTAATATCAACACGTTTGTTCCTAAGCCCTCGTGCAACCAAGTCATTTTCGGATTTTCAAAGTCCAAACGGTCGATTCAAATCGTTAGATGTTCAATCCATATTAAAATCTGCTTGGAGACCAAATTTTACATTTTTTTGGAATTTTTTTGACTATTTATTAAGCCACTTTGAAAATTGCTGATCCGGATGAACAGTAAAAACAGTGCAACCAAATTCTGAACCATGTGATGAGCAATTTTCAAAGTGGCTTATAAATAGTAAAAAATTCCAAAAAAATGTAAAATTTGGTCTCCAAGCAGATTTTAATATAGAGATCACATCTAACGGTTTGGATCGACCATTTGGACTTTGAAAATCCGAAAACAACTTGGTTGCACGAGGGCTTGAGAACAAACGTTTTGATATTAGCCACTCTCTCTCTCTCTCTCTCTCTGTATATATATATAGGCAAATGCTTCTGTGCATACTATTGAATACGAACCGTTCATTTTCTGATGATCAAACGGTTGGTAGTCTTCTTTGTTGGAAGAGAATAGAAAATATTATCTGTTAAATTTAACGGAAGAATTCTTCGGAAGGGTAACACTGTAATTTTAGCGTTCTCTTTTTTTCACGAATTATTCTTCGCTTCTGATGATCGAACCCTAACCCTCGCCGATCGAGGATGGAGCGGGTGAGGCGTACACCTAGTAGCGTAGTATTAGGGGGCTCGGAGCTTCTCCGCCTAATCCCTCCTTCCAATTTCACGATTCTACTCTAATCGGACAACCCTCAATATTGGACGTAGCGACAAGTGGGAGAAGATGGGCAGCCGCAGCCGCCGCTCTTCACCCTCCCTGACCTGCTTTCCTCGCTGGACAGTAATTTCCGTTTCTCTCTCTTTCTGCGAGTACCCTCTTCATTCATGAAAGCTTTCATTTTCGCTTTCAAATCGCCACTCTGGCGAAGAGAACCAATCAAATCCCCTCTCGCGCAGTCGCTCTATCGATTGATCGAAACATTTCTTCCTCTTCCCGTTCACGGTCTTCAGCTATCACTGTTTCCGTCGCTGCTCTTTCCATCCCAGTCCCTCCTCCCTCCCGCTGAAGAGCTCCGCCCCTCTTCTCTCTCACGTTGGAAATATCCAACGCTGGGACTCGGCACCAACACATTTGCTCCTTCTCCCACACCACCTCCCAATCTGCTAATACCGATGCCTCCGCCGATTGATACGGAGGCAGCAGTCACAAAGGCTTGAAGAAGATACACAATAGGTACAGTTAATCTCTATAAACCCTTCTTGCGTATAAATGTCTCCAATTTAGTCTTGATCAAAGTTGTAGCTGACTAGAATTCTTTATATATTAGAATTTGGAGAAGGAAAATGATTGCATGAAAATGGAGATAAAAAAGCTTATGGAAAGAGTGGAACAATGAGAGAACAAAAACAATTGACTATCTGATAAAGTTGTTGAGATGGAGATGTCGTTGAGCCAAAACAAGGTAAAATTAACCTACTGTCGTATGTATGAATGAATGTGTTGCAACCAATATCAGGATATATCAGTACCAATCCATATTTGGGTCCTATAGTGTCATGTACCTGCCAATATGGTCGCATTTCTTTGTTTCTATTTTATTTATGCGTTTCTCCTCTTTCAATTTGATGTTTAAATCAGGGCTTGATTTATACTGTGTAATTTTGGGTAGTTTGCGATGCAAGAATTTGTTTAAATCATGGCTTGATTGAGTTGCATATGCAAATTTGAGGGATAGTTGGACCAAATAGTTGAATTGAGATTTAATTGTGCATACTAGAGCAAAGGGGACGAAAAAAAGACAACCATCATTCAATGAATTTTATTATTTAAACATTTTGTAATCGTGAGCCAAAACTGACCTAATTCTGGCATTGAAATGAAACCATGTAATTAATTTGATCAAAACTGTCCTAATGGAATGTATAACATTTTACTTGGAATTAACAATTACAAAATGATAGTTACATAGGAGATTGGCCATTTTCACGAATAAGGTTCCTTTTGTCATCCTTTTTTCTGATTAACTTTTGTGCCTACTGTAAAAGAAATCCTCATTTTTTAAGTCATGATTTTAAAAAGTAAAATGAAAAGATACGCAGATAAAAAGTGCCATGTATAAACAAATGTTATGGATCAAATACTAGAAAGCATAAAACTGTATTTCTATGACTATCAACCTGTGTCTATTAATGCTTTTTAAGTAATTAAATTTTCGAAGTTTTCAATCTGCTATTTGTACTGTGTGTGCATCATTGTACCATAGAATGTACTATTTTTTTCACTTTACATTTGCATTGTCGTATAAATGAATCTTTATTTTTCAGGTTTCTGCTGAACAAGACAATAGACATGCTCTTATTTGTGGAGCGCCTGGATGCATACCGGGTTGATAGTCCGGACAAGCAGGTTGTTCAGATCATAACTGAAACCTTTGGAAAGGTCATCTGACAATATGCTTATATTGTCTTTCTTATTCGAAGGTTTTCTTCTTTATATACAATTCCCTCATTATACATTATACGAAATAAAAATGTATATGAGAACAAAACTGAATTCAATACGTGTTCCTATATTGAAGTAATTTTATTGGCCTGTGGCATTTCATTTTTTTTTTAGGTTGTTTACCTTAACTGTGCAGGAAGTTGTTGAGTTCGTCTCTGAGAGGATTTCTTTCTCCTGACGAATTTGCAAGTCCTGAATTTGAGCAAGAATGAGTTCTCAGGACCAATCCCTTCTGAGTTGGGAGACTTGGTCAGCATCTCAAAAATGTATCAATTACTGAACCACTTGTTTTAGTTGAGTTATCTTTCTTTCCCTGCATTTATTTGTTTTTTCATTAATTGTTGACTATCATATTGTCAGATTTCTTTATATAAATCAGTTGACTGGCACAATTCTCGATGTACTGGGAAACTTAGTGAGCCTTGTCGAGCTACGATTGGATAACAACAACCTTAGTGGAGTCATTCCTGGAAATAACAATTCCAATTCGTAACTTTCAGCACTTTTTGAGGGGTCTGACAGCTATGATGAATGTCTCCATCACAGCAAATGGTCTGACAGTAACTACAGCTTGGTGGGACAGTAAACAACATACTGAGCCGCTAATGCGAGTGCTGTGAGACACTGTGTAGTCTGCAGGTTGCTGGGCTATATGGAGTGAGAGGAACCGGCATCAGCATACTGAGCCGCTAATGCGAGTGCTGCGAGACACTGTGTAGTCTGCAGGTTGCTGGGCTATATGGAGTGAGAGGAACCGGCATCGCTTCTCGGGTCAGTGAAGAACTCTGAGTATAGTGGTACATGATACCACTAATGAGATTCGACAATGGTGCGCTAACTGTTAGAGGATGCGGCAATTTCTCCTCTGCATTTTGTGTGAAGATTTCGGTTCTATTTGCAACCAAGCAAAGCATAAAGCTTACTGGCAAAGTCGGATAGCCATCACCGGTGCCTGAATTGCCATGATTTTCATGTCATCTCTCGCTCCGGTCTTCATATTGTTCGTCTCCTTGCATTTTTCTTTCTCCCTTGATCTCCTTTTCTCTCTCTTTTGGGAAGATATGGCAAGTAGCATTGATAAATAGGAGGAGACTTTAAAGAGAGATAAGACCAAGCAGGGCAAGTGTTAGCGAAACAGAGCTGATTGCTTTGTCATGAGATACGAGTACAGAAGAATGCAACGTTGATGTCTTGCATGAATTGGGATTCAATTAGACTTTGTTTTCAGATGGCACGTGCACTCATTTTTTATTATTATTTTTTGAGAAAAAGGGATCATGAAATGAGATAGCGGTGGGGTGAAATAGAGAGATGATCTCAGTTCGAAGTTACTGTTTTTACCGGTGTGAGCAAATTGGAGATGGAGAGAGACAGTGGTGGGAGAATAATGAAAGGTCCTTAATACTTTAAGATCCGTGTAACAGATACTTTTGCAATTAGTATTATTTCACCAATGGAACTGTTTTGCAATTAAGTGCTAATTTCAAATTGACAGCTGTCTTGAAATTGCAAACCAATTTCAGCATTGGAGATGCTCTCATTAAGCATTTTTTGTATTTTTTTTTTGCTCAGTCTTCTAATATTGTCTCTTGGCTACTGTTATTAGCCGCCAAGAATGATAGTCAAAAACAAAATCGTCAGCATTGACCAAATGAAAAGGTTAAAATTGTTTAGAGTATATATTTGGAGACAACATGATGCCTATTGTAACTGTTGTTCGTGATGATTCACTGTGATTCATTCATGAAGGCAAGGGACTGATTTGATGGAATAAAGTTCTTCTAACATAATTTGTGAGAATGCATTTCTCAGAAAAAAAAATATATACGAAAATTAAAAGTACTATCCGTGCTTTTATAAAAGTACCATACCTCATATGAAATAATGGTAATGCAATCTTTTAATTAAAAGTTAATGAACTTTGTTTATGGTTGAAGATTCTAAAAATTAATTATAAATTAACTTTGTAAAATTGCATATTGCAGAAAACCAAAAAAATGTATTTAATTGTTGGATGTCAATTGGAACATAAAAAATGAAAGTATTGGATGTCAATTGGTGAAAACCAGAAAAATTGTATTTAATTGGTGTGTTTACATACAAAACTTTTAAATTTTAAAATTATTTTTTCCGATTAAGGTATTGAATCTTTAAAATAAAACTTGAGGGCATTTATGGATTTTTTATCAGTACGAGAGGGCATTTTTGGAATAATTACTGAGTCAAAATATCTTATCATGTTGTTTTCACATATTTTGTTATATAAGAATAATTTTTTTAAATAAAATTCTCAAATTTGAATATCGATCTTGATTCAATTTCAATATAATTGTCAATTTTTGAAATAGTCTCTTATTTATATGTCGTCAGTAATTGTCAGTAATTTTAATTTGAAGTGCCCCTACCAACTATGATTTACAACTCTACAATATAGGTAATAATTGTACATCAAATAATATGAATTTTTTTTAAAATAAACATCTTCTACTTTTTTACTTCTTATATGACCAAATAATACTTATAAATGTCAATTTTATATAATTTCATTGTTATTTGCCTCATAAAATTGAGCCGATAATTTCATACCGTCCATTTTTACGTTATCAATCAACGATCGATCTGCAATGAAATGATTCCAAATTTGTTTTGAAATAATCAAGAGAAAACTCTGAACATAAATAGCACAAAATTTTTTGAGTTTGGTTATGTCTAAGCTTCGATCCAACCTAGAGTGTTTATAGCCTTTTGATGTTTCAATATTCCGTCGACTTGATGGATATGTAAATGAAAATAAAATTTCATCGAACTTTGCTACAATAGAATAAATGCAATGCTCTTTAATTTAAACGGTTCCGATCGACTAACGGACGACATATTCCTGTACGTCTTCATTAACTCACAAAGTAAGAGTTTATGTTTCATGTAGGCCATGAGTCATAAACTCTTGTTTCGTGAGTTAATGAAGACGCACGGGAATATGTCGTCTGTTGGTCGATCGGAACTGTTTAAATTAAATAGCACTGCATTTATTGTCCTGCACCCAAGTTTGATAAAATTTTGTTTTTTATTTACCAATCCATCTAGTTGATCGAAAATTGAAACATCGTATGGCCATAAACATTTCGTGTTGGATCAAAGCTCATACATAATAAAACTTCCAAACTTTTATATTGGTTACGTTCAATGTTCTACCTTGATCATTTTAAAACAGATTTGAAATGATTTTGTTGAAGATTGACCGTTGATTTCCCGCATAAAAATGAATGGTCTGAAAATGTTTTCTAACTTTGAAGGGACATATAATGATGAAAGTCTATAAAAATGATATGTACAAGTATTATTTGCCCATATAAAATGTAAAAGAAATAAAAATATTTTTTTGAAATTTTTTCATATATATTGTTGTATATGTTTGGTGATTAGTAAATATCAAGCTTCCATGCTGTCCGATAAATAAAAAACGGTCATGATTTATTCATTCTGAATAGTGTGGGTAGGGAGTCCCTATACTCTGAGGTAACGTAATATTTCTGTTTAGATCCGGCAGTAGGTGATGCAAAGAATCCTTTAATATTCGTGCATTTTAACTGTCGCATTTTAACGACAGTAGGTGATGCAAAGATCCGATAGAAGGTACCAACCTTCAAATCCTCATTTTAGCTGTTGCAATTTTCAAAATCTAATCTTTTCGTCTCCCTTCGACGAAATTTTCATTTCCCTCTCTTTCTGACTGTACACTTCCGCCCATTTTTTACTCCCAAATCGAAAATCTCATCTCTAAACCCGAGCACCTGAATTTTCATTTCCCTCTCTCACTCGCCAAAATCATAACCCTACTTTTCGTCTCCCTCTCTCTCACTAGCCGAAATCCAAACCCGACAATTCTCTGTATCCCGCTCTCTCACTCGCCGAGCACTGCCAAATCCAAATCCTCGCTCCCTCTCTCTCTACCGCCGCACCGCACTCCCATCTGCATGGAATATTGGAATGTAATTCATTTACTATTGCTTTTTTTGCAGATTAGTCCTCGTGAAAGGAGAAATCTGAATTAATAACTTTGACATCTCAAAAAAAGAAAGGAGAATCAGAAATCCGGCGAGTCTATCATTTACAGTTTATCCATGGTTTATTAAAAGGTGTTATTAACAATAAAAGGTGTCATTTATAGTTTATCTATGGTTGGTGTACTTCATCTTGATACTTTTAGATGAATAGTGTTTCTTTGTTAAGCATTGGGCTGTGTTCTTTTTTTATCAAAATTTTCAATGAAATACATTGGGTCAGTTGAGAATGGACCAATCTGATGTAACCGGCCATTTAATTGATCAGGGATGTTTTAAATCCGCCTTGTTATGGCCAAGATTCAACTAAAAAATTTGGAGGAAATACAGAGAGCTCATCCCATGTACTTTTCGTCCTTTTAATTTGTTAGGTTTCAGCCATTCATGGCTAGACCTGATCTGGGGATTGACTTGAACCATTAGCGTTGAATATTGATAATACTTAGATCAATGTTGTTAGTTAGATCAATTTACGAAATATTCTGGTTTAATTGGTTTGTCCTTTATTGTTGTATTTTGTTTCAGTCAAGATCACTGTTGATACTCTTGTTGCTTGATACAGTAGTGTACATCTGATGTATATTAATATTTGATTGAAATTGGGACCCAAAACTGGAGTTCGTTGAGTCTTGAAATCCAAATTAGGGTTAAAATGTTAAAATTGGAGATTTTATGTCAGAGTTAATCAAAGGATCAAATATGGGGATTTTATGTTTCATTCAACACCTTAATTTTTTTTTCTTTAACATTAGAGATTAATCAAAGGACCTGGAAGAGGAAAAAACAAAGATAACAAGAGGAGGCTAGAAAGGCATCAGCTAAGGTAATTCAACTGAACTAATCTATTAAGGTTCAGTTTAAACTTTTATTAAGTATTGTGCACTGATCAAAAGGGAAAATGGAAATAGCAAATTATAAGGAACAAGGACTGAATAGTATAAGGATCAAATCATAACAGTAAAAGAGGTAATGACTGAAATGGCTAGTTATGATAAGAGGTAATGACCTTGGGAAACCAGTAGAGCTGGTAATTTCTTAAATGTGCTAGTGTATAGCTTGGTAATTTCTCATTTAGAATTTGTCAATAAAAATGCTCGTTTTCCCATCAGTGCTATGACCTAAGAATGAACACATGGGATTGCTGGTACACATGGATAGTCTTCGACTGGTCTTCTTGGTCAGGTACCTACCCTTGTGGTTGCTTATTTTGTATTTTTATTCCATTGCTCTTGTGTGTTTGGTAATTCTATGGTATTGATTTTCTTTTCTGTACACTGACTAGTATTTGTATCTTTGAAGGCTTGTGTGTTTTTCATGATGGGTGAGAAAAAAGAGAATATCTTGGACTGCTCAGGAGTTCTATAAGAATGCTCTGGAGAACTGCAAGGTATAGTGATCTTTCAAAATAAAAGAGAATTGTTTCTTTTTAGTACTATATACTCTATTTTAATTGCTGTGTAATTGTTTGTAATTGGTGTATTTCAATAAGACCTGGTTCATGCCATTGAAAGGCCTGAACAGGCGCAAATGGGCCCTAAAAGGAGCTTCATGTTATTTGGTGAGACTTTTCTTCCAAGACAAATTGAGCCATGAGCTTAATGTAAAATCTGGACTACTATTCACTTTATACTGAGATTTGACATAGCACATTTGAGTAATGTAAATACATCATCTAATACGATGATTTTCTGTGTATGTATTAAAATAATCGGGAGCCAATGAACCAGGAAAATATTCTTGAAAAAACATATATCATTAAGTTACCAACTTAGCAAGAAGCAGTCTCATTTTTTCCCAATAAATTTTTTTTTTTTTTACAAAGTTTATGTGGAGTAAAACTTTACTAATTTAATCATGTGTGTTTCAGAAAATTGTATCCAAACCAGGGAATATCGAACACAATACAAAAATCCATGGAGCGCTAGAGATACCTAGAAGAGGTCCCTTATAACATCATGTAGACAAAGGATCATGAAGCGAATCGGACGGTTCCGACGCTATTGGACCGACTTGAGTCCGATGTCCATGGATGTGTCGCTCCCCATTGACAGTGGATCCCAAGTCCCGTAAATCTCTCTCTCTCTCAATTTTGATCTTTGATACTTATCATGCCAAATTCGGCGGTTATCACTATCAAATCCTATTATGTGTCACATTTTCTTTGTCACCTAACTTTTTTTGGTCTTGATTGCAGGTTGATGCAAAAAGCGAAGTACCGTGTAGACTCCAATCCTTCTGTTCAAACCACGTAGCTACCATAGCAACATAAGGATAGTTATCAATTTGCAATTATATCTTTGAATGTTTTTTTTAATTTGTACCGTGATTGTTTTTTAAAATTTGTACTGACATGAACCATGTCGATGCTTTGATTTATCGTAAATTAACTGGTAAGTCAGTACTTCACAGTGAACCGATAAGAATGCCTATTCAAATACTGGGCAGTGGTTGTAGAACTAACATTATTTACATATTTTGAAATTTATATTTTACAAATTGTAATGAAAATAGCACAAAACTTGCAAGTAAAAAGAAAGTAAATAGTAATTCAATTACATCAGACATAATATGAAAAGCTCTGAAAGAATTCAATCAGATGAGTAAACATATATTATCCCTAAAAAGGAGGCACTAGGCGTAGCATTCCATTTTGAAGAGATGAAAAAAAAAGGAACGATTAATGGTTCTTTTGTTATACTGATGCATCATTTTTTAAAACCAACAGTTTCTTATCAATGTTGTTACTAAATTCAACCAAAATCATAAAAGAAAAAATATATATCATCCCTAAATCCTGACCAAAAGAAACCTAAATTACAAATTAGTAAAAAAATGTAAGGAGAAATCTCTCTCATGAGTAAACCTGCAAAAATTAAAGATAAATGAGAGCTGCCATTGCACAAGTATTTGCATCCATAGCCTCCACTCTCTCTCTCTGTTTTTTTTTAAAGCTTGTCAGCGGCTGACAATTGTATATAGCCTCCACTCAAAAAGAAAATTACACAACACACAAGTATTCGCGCCTCTCTTGAGTCCCTTTTTTTTTATGAAAAACCCGTGGGTATATTTGATTGAATGAAAAGGTCTTACAGGATTACATAATCAGAAAAAAAAAGAGAAATAGAAACATCAGCGGAATAAAATAAAAACTGCTAGCTACTTTAAAAGATTCCTAATTTAAAATTAAAAGTTCCTCCGTTTTACCCACCTCTTCCCAGACTTGTGAGAAACAGAGACAAGTGGGGGAAGGGGGGTTCTCTGTAATTTTTCTTTCTTTCTTTCTTTCTTTCTTGCCTCTGACAGCCCTTCCTCTTACCAGTAAATTTCAAAAGGGTGTCACCTTCGCCCTAGAAGCCTGATTCATTACCAGAAATCAGCCCCCCCCCCCCCTCTTAAAAAACGTCTGGTCGATTGTATTCTGCAGTTGGAGCTCCTTCATTAATAGCAGATATGGAATCACATTAGTGTTGCTGATAATTGCATGGTGGAACAGTTTTTTACACTAATATCAGAATGAATCTAAGAAAACTGAAGCTAGCTATTCAAGTCTTCACTTTTTTTGTAAAACTCACATGACTTATTGGAAGAATCTATTAGCTCCATTTGTTGCAAATTGCATGTGCTATATGCTAAAGTACCAGATAATTTGGATGTTAGACTTATAGTTCAATTTTTTTTACTTTTCCCCATACTTTAGACATGATTAGTTCATATCAAGCAGTCTACAATTTGTACAGTAGGAAAAACAAACTTATGAACCTCACAGAGGTAGTTTGAAAACATTAATGGTAAGGAACTGGCTAAATGCTAATCCTATTGTACTTGCAATCTGAAAGCAAGCATGAATAAACCAAAACAGAACCTTGTAGTTACTACCTTACTTCATACTTGCTATCATATGACCCATGCCATAGTTCCTTCTCGCAACTACCAAGTATCAGTATAGAACTAACGCACAAAGGAGGACAATTTAGGCACTACGGTACCATTTTCATTTGTAAAGCATAAGGTCAGGTTTATTGAATGATGTAGATAAATGAAGAAGAAGGAACATCTAAGACCAATTGGAATGTGAGAGATAGGGAAATTAACTTAATACCTTTCGAAATCGAGGGTGATTGTGAGGAGGTGCGAGGCGACATGGTCAGATCGAGGCGGAGACAGAGAAAATGCGACTGATCGCGAGCTATGCAGAGACGAAGTGGTTGGATGGAGGGGTTTCCTCGCCACCACCGTCAGGGTTTCTTATAGTGTCACTCAGTTATGCGCCTCCTAGCAAGTACTCGCAAGAGACGAAGGGTGACACTGGGGAGGACTAGGTTGCGACTCACGTCTCATCGTGGTAGAGAGCAAGAGCACACGGTTGGGGAGGAGAGAGCACGGTTGGAAGCAAGAACGAACGAGAGTATTCTTTTTCTGTGAAGAAAGGGTTAACGGAGCCATTAACGGAAAGCTTAAATACCAATTTTACCCTTATTTAATTAAGGGCTCTGATTCATTCAACAAAATTGAGCGCTATTTTTCTGGTATGCACAGAAGCGTCACTCTTCCAAATACATTTTAATATAGATATCAAATTGAAGGGTTTAGATTGGTTGTTTTGAAGTCAAAACCAACTATTTATAGTCCAATGTACAAGAGACCCAATACATTGCAATGCACCATAGCTCAACTCTCTTTCTCTCTATATATATATGTAAGATATAAAACGAACGTAATTACAGTTTCTTTGCGATTATTTATTTATTTTAAAAAATCATAGTAATTTCTTTTTATAATTTTCATAAGAATTTTCTCTCAGCCTAAGCATTCAAAATGAAAAAAAAAAAATACTCGAAGGACTATGATAATTTTGTAGTTCCTTTCATATCACCTAAAAAATAAAACCACAAAATAACTTTCTTCGATTTTTTTTTTTATGAATTATCAATTATTAAGAAGCTGCCTTTTCCTCTAACATGTCCGTTTATATGTTTGAAATTATCAATTTAAGAAGAAATATTTAAGAAGAAATCTCATAAGGCTATGATAAGTGGTAGACAAATATATATTAAAATATAGCTCTCGTCTGATCTGCAAATTAAGTGGAGATTTGGTTGTACATGCAGGATTGGAGTCCGATTCTGCTGTTTTTCTGAAAGAAAAGTAGGAACTTGTTTTTTCTGATTCAACTATTTAAATTCGTCGAGATTTGTACATGAAAAAGTTTTTTTATCGAGATACACAAATGAAAAAATTTGAATAGTTGGATCCTGAAAAGTAAGTTCATGCTTTTCTCTAGAAAAAACAGCAGAGTTGATTTCGCAGGATTGGTACAGAGTAAAGCGACCAGCACCGTATTCTTTGAGCGGAGATTTGGTTGTACATGCAAATTAAGTGGAGATTCCCTCACTGCGTTTCTTTGACAACAAATGGATGATCGAAATTCGAACTAGACCCACCAGCACCATATTCTCATATGATATCACTTTATGCTTAATTTGGTTGATCGATAATTACTTATACTGTTCTTATTCCTTTTTTCTGTTAAATTTGCTTAATTTGGTACTTAGCATCACTTTGTTTTCTCTGTTAAATTTCGAACAATTATTAGAATTAAAATAAAATAAAATAAGCGATAAAATTTTTACCAATGCGACTTTCTCGTCTCGTTTTATGCTCCCCTTTTTGCTAGAAATTTAACAGAGAAAACAAAGTGATGCTAAGTACCAGCCTGGTCTGCTGATAGAATAGGGGTCTTCCTCTGCGTAGAGAAACTTGTTTTCTTTTTTGTTTTAAAAATCGAGAGACCACTGTTTCTTGAATGTGATAAAATAATTAGAGAAACGAATCCGGAAGACGATAGTGGAGTATCAAATTCTCTTTATTGAGCCTGTCGCTAGAAAACAATGATGGAATGAGCAATTGATGGACGAATTTCTAATCATAAAAGCAGATCATACAAAAGACTTTGCTTTTTTTGGTCAAACAGCCCGTAGGCATATATTTTAGAATAATTATTTCAGTACCCACAGTACTCACGTTACAGTATCCGCACAGTATTCACACTGTACGTGCTACAGTACCCGCACTGTTATTTTAGGAAAATTCATATATCATATGTAGTTCATTGTATAGGTATAAATACTTGTCTTGTTTGAGCTATATACTTCACAGTGTTACTATTAAAATTTGTAAAACAAAATTATAGTTTTGTAACAGTTGCAGTCCCCACATGCCGTTTGAGTGGTCCCCTAATGCGGTACGACACGAGAATTTTTCAAGAAAAGGTGCGGGTACAGTTATTTTAGGAAAATTCATATATTATATGTAGTTCATTGTATAGGTATAAATACTTGCCCTGTTTGAGCTATATACTTCACAGTGTTACTATTAAAATTTGTAAAACAAAATTACAGTTTTGGAACAGTTGCGGTCCCCATATACCGTTTGAGTGGTCCCCTAATGTGGGTACAACACGAGAATTTTTCAAGAAAAGGTGCGGGTACAATTATTTTAGGAAAATTTATATATCATATGTAGTTCATTGTATAGGTATAAATATTTGCCCTGTTTGAGCTATATACTTCACAGTGTTACTATTATAATTTGTAAACTAAATTACAGTTTTGGAATAGTTGCGGTCCCCACAAGCAGTTATAGCAGTTTAGGTGTGGGTACAGTGCGGGTACTGTAGCGCGGGTACTCATATCAGCTTCCTATATTTTATTAAGCACAAAAAAAAAAGAGCAAAGCTAGGGTGTGATGTGCTCACTAAGAGAATTTGGTGAGCACAACTCCAAAAATATATCGGATCGACTTTAAACAACGAATCCAAACCATTTAAATCCATATACTTCATGAGTGATACATGTACATGCAAAATTTTGGAAGTTTCAAATTCATTTGCGACAAGGTCAAGCAGTCAAAGAAATAATAAAAATTGAATATAAATAAATTATAAAACAACTTATAAAGTGTTTATTTCTTTGACCGCTTGACCTTGTAACAAATGAATTTGAAACTTTAAAATTTTTACATGTACATGCATCACTCATGAAGTACATGGATTTCAAAGGTTAGGATTCGTCGTTTGAAGCCGAACCAATATACTTTTGGAGTTGTGCTCACCAAACCCTCTTGGTGAGCACATCACACCCTAGCTTTGCTAAAAAAAAAAGTACATTGGAAAAGTTACATCGTGTACAACGCGATGTGCTATTAAAGTACTAAGCTGAAACATAATATAAGACAACAAGTGTCTTTGAAAGCATTTAGCTAAACACAAACTTAAAAACACACAGTGATACGTGCATCATGTGATATAAATTTAATTATCTTTGCTTGATTGTGATGATATGAGCCTAGTAATTGTTTTCTCTGTGTGCATATTGTGTCATGTTCCTTCTGGCAGACTTGTGCAACAAAGAAGACACTGAATCAAACCAGACCGGAAACATAATCAACCGAACCGGAATAGTCACCGCTTAGAGTGCTTCCATCGGGACAGTCACCGGGACAGTCGCTTAATGGTTTGGATTTATCGTTTAAAGTCAATTCGATAGATTTTAGAGTTGAGTCCACAAAAAAACTTGATGAACTTGAGAACACCCTAGCTCTACTCCAAAATTATGAGTAAATTATGTCACAAAATTTATCTCTTGTCACGAATTGACTAAAGTTCAATTTGTTCTTATATAGTTATTGAACTTTGTATTTGTTCAAATTAAGTCACTAGTTGTCTTTTTTTTTTTTCTGTTCAAAATATTAATAAAATATATAATGTATATGAAGTTGGAAAAGTATATTCTATTAATATTTTAGACAAAAATAATAACGATGTGATTATATTAGAACAAATAAAAAATTCAATAGTTACAAAAGAATACATCAAACTTGAATGATCAATTAAGTAATAAAAACCAAAATTTAATAATCTCCAACAAAATTTACTCCAAATTTTTTTACCATCTAATATTATATCTGCGTCCTCTACTACGATAGTTGAGTCACTGAGATCTCTCATAATTTGAACAACTTGAATTGCCTAAATATTTCATCAATATGAGATTAGTTCATGAAAATGGGCTTTTATACAGAGATGTGTTGGAGATTTTTAAATGAATTGATCGAGGGTACAGATGGAAGGCCTACCTTTGTCAGTATATCGAATGCAATTTGAATTGAGGTCCGAGGTGAAAGGTCTTCCATTTGTCAGCAATTGCAATGGAGAAGGGCTTCAGCCCATGTACTTTCTTTACTGATAACAACACCCTTGCGATATCGGTCATGCAGCTGCAGCCTCCCCTTGAAGTTTACGGAAGGGCGTTCAGAAAAATTCAGGAAATTTGGAGGGTAAAAAAACCCTGCGAAACTAAAATTTTAATAGAACATAGTTAAATTTGATAAAAAAACAATATGAGTGAGGCTATGATCATATGCATATTACGGATCGATTTATACTAGGAATACATATCTTTTTTTTTTTTTTTTCAAAGTTCAAACAGTTTACAGTTTATCCAAACTGTTAAAAATGATTGCTTAGCGGCCACTGCCTACAAAATGTTATTTTTTTAGAATATTTTTACTATTTTTTCAAATAGATAAAAAACCACGGCTTTTAAATGGTGCGAAAATTTAAAATCAATCTAGAATTAAAAATGTGTGAACATTAAGAACTTAAATTTTTTATTATATAATATAATATTGATGAATTATAATAAACATAATAATTTGTGATCAGTTTTTTAGTTTATTTCAGTTGTGTTATATTTCACAAATAAAATTATTATTTTCACATATCAACAATTTTTTGAAAGTAACACTAGTTTGAAAATTTTTATAGTTTAAAAAAAAAACTAGTTTTTTCAGTTTAAGAATATTATTTTCCACAGTTGTGTTATTTTGGTTAAATATAACACTTCGTAAATAAGATTCGAAATATGTAGCTAAAATTATAAATTTTTATAAATTTCTTTATAAATTACGAAAAAAAAAACTGTTCCACGACTTCGAGCATACAGCCACCAACTAATGTCCTGAAATATTTCAGTTTCCAGAATTAGACCGTCTTATCCTATGAGATTTAGGGGTGAACAAAAATGCGGTGTGAATAAAAATTAACAGGAAAAAGAAAAATGGACTGAGTACAGGAAATTCTCATAAGCGGCTGTATGCTGAAATACTCCAAATTACAGGGTGCCCGAAATTCAAAAAAATGAAAACGAGATTTCACACAGGGACTTCTCATATGCGGCTGTATGCGGGGGTACACCAAAATAAAAGGTGAAAAAAATTAATAGGAAAAAGAAAAAAGGACTGAATACAGGAAATTCTCTTAGACGGCTGTATGCTGAAATACTCCAAATTACAGGGTGCCCGAAATTCAAAAAAAATGAAAACGAGATGTCAAACAGGGACTTCTCATATGCGGCTGTATGCGGGGAAACACAAAAATGCGGTGTGAACAAAAATTAACAGGAAAAAGAAAAAGAGACTGAATACAGGAAATTCTCATAGGCGGCAGTATGCTGAAATACTCCAAATTACAGGGTGCCCGAAATTCAAAAAAATGAAAACAAGATGTCACACAGGGACTTCTCATATGCGGCTGTATGCGGGGGTACACCAAAATAAAAAGTGAAAAAAATTAACAGGAAAAAGAAAAAGGGACTGAATACAGGAAATTCTCATAGGCGGCTGTATGCTGAAATACTCCAAATTACAGGGTGCCCGAAATTCAAAAAAATGAAAACGAGATGTCAAACAGGGACTTCTCATATGCGGCTGTATGCGGGGAAACACCAAAATGCGGTGTGAACAAAAATTAACAGGAAAAAGAAAAAGGGACTGAATACAGGGAATTCTCATAGGCGGCTGTATGCTGAAATACTCCAAATTACAGGGTGCCCGAAATTCAAAAAAATGAAAACGAGATGTCAAACAGGGACTTCTCATATGCGGCTGTATGCGGGGAAACACCAAAATGCGGTGCGAACAAAAATTAACAGGAAAAAAAAAGGACTGAATACAGGAAATTCTCATAGGCGGCTGTATGCTGAAATACTCCAAATTACAGGGTCCCCGAAATTCAAAAAAATGAAAACGAGATGTCAAACAGGGACTTCTCATATGCGGCTGTATGCGGGTTAACACCAAAATGCGGTGTGAACAAAAATTAACAGAAAAAAGAAAAATGGTCCGAATACATGGAATTCTCATAGGCGGCTGTATGCTTAAATACTCCAAATTACAGGGTGCCCGAAATTCAAAAAAATGAAAATAGGATGTCACACAGGGACTTCTCATATGCGGCTGTATGCGGGGGTACACCAAAATAAAAAGTGAAAAAAATTAACAGGAAAAGGAAAAATGGGCTGAATACAGGAAATTCTCATAGGCGGCTGTATGCTGAAATACTCCAAATTACAGGGTGCCCGAAATTCAAAAAAATGAAAACGAGATGTCAAACAGGGACTTCTCATATGCGGCTGTATGCGGGGAAACACCAAAATGCGGTGTGAACAAAAATTAACAGGAAAAAGAAAAAGGGACTGAATACAGGGAATTCTCATAGGCGGCTGTATCCTGAAATACTCCAAATTACAGGGTGCCCGAAATTCAAAAAAATGAAAACGAGATGTCAAACAGGGACTTCTCATATGCGGCTGTATGCGGGGAAACACCAAAATGCGGTGCGAACAAAAATTAACAGGAAAAAAAAAGGACTGAATACAGGAAATTCTCATAGGCGGCTGTATGCTGAAATACTCCAAATTACAGGGTGCCCGAAATTCAAAAAAATGAAAACGAGATGTCAAACAGGGACTTCTCATATGCGGCTGTATACGGGGGTACACCAAAATAAAAAGTGAAAAAAATTAACAGGAAAAAGAAAAAGGGACTGAATACAGGGAATTCTCATAGGCGGATGTATCCTGAAATACTCCAAATTACAGGGTGCCCGAAATTCAAAAAAATGAAAACGAGATGTCAAACAGGGACTTCTCATATGCGGCTGTATGCGGGGAAACACCAAAATGCGGTGTGAACAAAAATTAACAGGAAAAAAAAGGGACTGAATACAGGGAATTCTCATAGGCGGCTGTATGCTGAAATACTCCAAATTACAGGGTGCCCGAAATTAAAAAAAATGAAAACGAGATTTCAAACAGGGACTTGTCATATGCGGCTGTATGCGGGGAAACACCAAAATGAGGTGTGAACAAAAATTAACAAGTAAAAAAAAAGTGACTGAATACAGGGAATTCTCATAGGCGGCTGTATGCTGAAATACTCCAAATTACAGGGTGCCCGTATTTCAATAAAATGAAAACGAGATGTCACACAGGGACTTCTCATATGCGGCTGTTTGTGGGGAAACACCAAAATAAAAAGTGAAAAAAATTAACAGGAAAAAGAAAAAGGGACTGAATACAGGGAATTCTCATAGGCGGCTGTATGCTGAAATACTCCAAATTACAGGGTGCCCGAAATTCAAAAAAATGAAAACGAGATGTCAAACAGGGACTTCTCATATGCGGCTGTATGCGGTGAAACACCAAAATGCGGTGTGAACAAAAATTAACAGGAAAAAGAAAAAATGACTGAATACAGGAAATTCTCATAGGCGGCTGTATGCTGAAATACTCCAAATTACTGGGTGCCCAAAATTCAAAAAAATGAAAACGAGATGTCACACAGGGACTTCTCATATGCGGCTGTATGCGGGGGTACACCAAAATAAAAAGTGAAAAAAATTAACAGGAAAAAGAAAAAGGGACTGAATACAGAGAATTCTCATAGGCGGCTGTATGCTGAAATACTCCAAATTACAAGGCGCCCGAAATTCAAAAAAATGAAAACGAGATGTCACACAGGGACTTCTCATATGCGGCTGTATGCGGGGAAACACCAAAATGCGGTGTGAACAAAAATTAACAGGAAAAAGAAAAAGGGACTGAATACAGGGAATTCTCATAGGCTGCTGTATGCTAAAATACTTGTTACACCAAAAGGTATAGTACAAAGTTTCAGTACAGTAAACTGCACTTTTTAACCTTCAATACACTTTTCGGTTCAGACTGCAAGTATACAATCCTATCGAGTAGTATAAATTCGGGTATCGATCACAGGGACGGTTCAAGTCTTAACTAGATTTCTACCTAAATTAAATAAAGACTAGAAGTTGGAAAATGTTGGTTTTGGGTTTTTATAATTCCTAACAATTCGATCACAGTAAATAAATGCAAGAAAGAAAATAAACTTGGTTTAAATCAGAAGTAAAAAGGCGTTTCCAGGGTTATGACTTCATCTCAGTTTTGCCTCGAGGTACCCGGTCCGTGTAGTGTCCTACACGGGCCGTGTCCAATGTACACGGGCCGGGTACTGTCGTACACGGTCCGTGCGGCCCTCGAGTGAATGCAGCAGTTATTGTTTCTTAGTGTTGTTCCTTTGTGTAGGGTTCTACTGACCAGACCTAATGTTCCTAAATCTCAACTATCGTCTGTTGGTTCATTAACTTGGTATGGAATTGCAATATGTGCCCTCATTGGGTTCTAGACCTCAACTGTCGTATGTTGGTCTGAATTACCTAGTTGCTTGTTTGGTATACTAAAGGTAACCTCATTCCGTCGATATGAGGAAATGTTCACCTGTCGGCTACTTCTTGGTTTCACCTTCCGGATCACTAATCCTACCTCATGTACTTAGTTTGGTTGAGAGATTATAAGGGCCAAAGTACCTTCTAGATGTGCGCATTCATCTAGTGGTAAACCAATAAAAATCAAACAACTTAGACTAAGCAATTGAAATCAAACACAATCAAGCAAACACAAATTTCAACAAAAGAATCCAATAACTAACATGCAAAACAAAACATTCGATTACATCACAACCCTAGAAACTAAAAGTCTACTCTAACATGATTAAAAAGCAAATAAAACAAATAAAGATAAAGGAGTTCATAGAAAAACTCGAAGAACAATGAAGATCCGTCGAAGACTCGCGTCTTTCGCTTCTAAACTTCGTCTCCAAGCTAGCCGCCAAGTCCAAACCCTAGCAATTGCCTCTCTGCTCCAGAATGTCCCTCTGGTGCAAGAAATCCCGCTTATATGCTTTTCTGGCCGACCTTCCATCAATTAGCCTTGTTTCCAAATTCTGAATTTGTTTCCGGAAATGCTTGACACGGCCCGTGTGAAATTCTACACGGACCGTGTACCTGTGTCTCTAGATCAGATTGTAGATCTTCTCGCAAGCTTTCCGAAAAGTGGTTATACACTCAAAACGGAGTTACGAGTCAAAATCTATGACCGTTTTAATTTCAAGTGCTGAGATTGGTGTCCTGGTCGTGTCTGTGGTCGGGCAGAGGGTTGTACGGTCCGCATAAGAAGGTACATGGACCGTATATAAACTTTCAAATTCCATATTCTTCCTCGGTTTCGCCCGTTTTCTGCAAAGTAAGAACAAATGCACAGCAGTACCACATTCTATAGATATTTAATGAAATAAACACGATTTGACAGTTTTAGGCACAGGTTTTGGTACAAAGTTTGGTCGGAATATAGATACGAAAGCGAGATATCAATACTCCAAATTATAGGGTGCCCGAAATTCAAAAAAATGAAAACAAGATGTGACATAGGGACTTTTCATATGCGGCTGAATGCGGGGGTACACCAAAATGCGGTGTGAACAAAAATTAACAGGAAAAAGAAAAAGAGACTGAATTCTGGGAGTTCTCATAGGCGGCTGTATGCTGAAATACTCCAAGTTACAGGGTGCCTGAAATTAAAAAAAATGAAAACGAGATGTCAAACAGGGACTTCTCATATGCGGCTGTATGCGGGGAAACACCAAAATGCGGTGTGAACAAAAATTAACAGGAAAAAGAAAAAGGGACTGAATACAGGGAATTCTCATAGGCGGCTGTATGCTGAAATACTCCAAATTACGGGGTGCCCGTATTTCAATAAAATGAAAACGAGATGTCACACAGGTACTTCTCATTTGCGGCTGTTTGTGGGGGAAACACCAAAATAAAAAGTGAAAAAAATAACAGGAAAAAGAAAAATGGACTGAATACAGGGAATTCTCATAGGCGGCTGTATGCTGAAATACTCCAAATTACAGGGTGCCCGAAATTCAAAAAAATGAAAACGAGATGTCACACAGGGACTTCTCATATGCGGCTGTATGCGGGGGTACACCAAAATAAAAAGTGAAAAAAATTAACAGGAAAAAGAAAAAGGGACTGAATACAGGGAATTCTCATAGGCGGCTGTATGCTGAAATACTCCAAATTACAGGGTCCCCGAAATTCAAAAAAATAAAAACGAGATGTCAAACAGGGACTTCTCATATGCGGCTGTATGCGGGGAAACACCAAAATGCGGTGTGAACAAAAATTAACAGGAAAAAGAAAAAGGGACTGAATACAGGGAATTCTCATAGGCGACTGTATGCTGAAATACTCCAAATTACAGGGTGCCCGAAATTCAAAAAAATGAAAACGAGATGTCACACAGGGACTTCTCATATGCGGCTGTATGCGGGGAAACAACCAAAATACGGTGTGAACAAAAATTAACAGAGAAAAAGAAAAAGGGACTGAATACAGGGAATTCTCATAGGCGGCTGTATGATGAAATACTCCAAATTACAGGGTGCCCGTATTTCAATAAAATGAAAACGAGATGTCGCACAGGGACTTCTCATTTGCGGCTGTTTGTGGGGGAAACACCACAATAAAAAGAGAAAAAAATTAACAGAAAAAAGAAAAAGGGACTGAATACAGGGAATTCTCATAGGCGGCTGTATGCTGAAATACTCCAAATTACAGGGTGCCCGAAATTCAAAAAAATGAAAATGGGATGTCAAACAGGGACTTCTCATATGCGGCTGTATGCGGGGAAACACCAAAATGCGGTGTGAACAAAAATTAACAGGAAAAAGAAAAAGGGACTGAATACAGGAAATTCTCATAGGCGGCTGTATGCTGAAATACTCCAAATTACAGGGTTCCCGAAATTCAAAAAAATGAAAACGAGATGTCACACAGGGACTTCTCATATGCGGCTGTATGCGGGGATACACCAAAATGCGGTGTGAATAAAATTAACAGGAAAAAGAAAAGCAACTGAATACAGGAAATTCTCATAGGCGGCTGTATGCTGAAATACTCCAAATTACAGGGTTCCCGAAATTCAAAAAAATGAAAACGTGATGTCACACAGGGACTTCTCATATGCGGCTGTATGCGGGGGTACACCAAAATAAAAAGTGAAAAAAATTAACAGGAAAAAGAAAAAGGGACTGAATACAGGGAATTCTCATAGGCGGCTGTATGCTGAAATACTCCAAATTACAGGGTGCCCGAAATTCAAAAAAATGAAAACGAGATGTCAAACAAGGACTTCTCATATGCGGCTGTATGCGGGGAAACACCAAAATGCGGTGTGAACAAAAATTAACAGGAAAAAGAAAAGCTACTGAATACAGGAAATTCTCATAGGCGGCTGTATGCTGAAATACTCCAAATTACAGGGTTCCCGAAATTCCAAAAAATGAAAACGTGATGTCACACAGGGACTTCTCATATGCGGCTGTATGCGGGGAAACACCAAAATAAAAAGTGAAAAAAATTAACAGGAAAAAGAAAAAGGGACTGAATTCAGGGAATTCTCATAGGCGGCTGTATGCTGAAATACTCCAAATTACAGGGTCCCCGAAATTCAAAAAAAATGAAAACGTGATGTCACACAGGGACTTCTCATATGTGGCTGTATGCGGGGAAACACCAAAATAAAAAGTGAAAAAAATTAACAGGAAAAAGAAAAAGGGACTGAATACGGGGAATTCTCATAGGCGGATGTACGCTGAAATACTCCAAATTACAGGGTGCCCGAAATTCAAAAAAATGAAAACGAGATGTCACACAGGGACTTCTCATATGCGGCTGTATGCGGGGAAACACCAAAATGCGGTGTGAACAAAAATTAACAGGAAAAAGAAAAAGGGACTGAATACAGGGAATTCTCATAGGCGGCTGTATGCTGAAATACTCCAAATTACAGGGTGCCCGTATTTCAATAAATTGAAAACGAGATGTCACACAGGGACTTCTCATTTGCGGCTGTTTGTGGGGGAAACACCAAAATAAAAAGTGAAAAAAATTAACAGGAAAAAGAAAAAGGGACTGAATAAAGGGAATTCTCATAGGCGGCTGTACGCTGAAATACTCCAAATTACAGGGTGCCCGAAATCCAAAAAAATGAAAACGAGATGTCAAACAGGGACTTCTCATATGCGGCTGTATGCGGGGAAACACCAAAATGCGGTGTGAACAAAAATTAACAGGAAAAAGAAAAAGGAACTGAATACAGGGAATTCTCATAGGCGGCTGTATGCTGAAATACTCCAAATTACGGGGTGCCCGTATTTCAATAAAATGAAAACGAGATGTCACACAGGGACTTCTCATTTGCGGCTGTTTGTGGGGGAAACACCAAAATAAAAAGTGAAAAAAATTAACAGGAAAAAGAAAAAGGGACTGAATACAGGGAATTCTCATAGGCGGCTGTATGCTGAAATACTCCAAATTACAGGGTGCCCGAAATTCAAAAAAATGAAAACGAGATGTCACACAGGGACTTCTCATATGCGGCTGTATGCGGGGGTACACCAAAATAAAAAGTGAAAAAAATTAACAGGAAAAAGAAAAAGGGACTGAATACAGGGAATTCTCATAGGCGGCTGTATGCTGAAATACTCCAAATTACAGGGTCCCCGAAATTCAAAAAAATGAAAACGAGATGTCAAACAGGGACTTCTCATATGCGGCTGTATGCGGGGAAACACCAAAATGCGGTGTGAACAAAAATTAACAGGAAAAAGAAAAAGGGACTGAATACAGGAAATTCTCATAGGCAGAAATACTCCAAATTACAGGGTTCCCGAAATTCAAAAAAATGAAAACGTGATGTCACACAGGGACTTCTCATATGCGGCTGTATGCGGGGGTACACCAAAATAAAAAGTGAAAAAAATTAACAGGAAAAAGAAAAAGGGACTGAATACAGGGAATTCTCATAGGCGGCTGTATGCTGAAATACTCCAAATTACAGGGTGCCCGAAATTCAAAAAAATGAAAACGAGATGTCAAACAAGGACTTCTCATATGCGGCTGTATGCGGGGAAACACCAAAATGCGGTGTGAACAAAAATTAACAGGAAAAAGAAAAGCTACTGAATACTGGAAATTCTCATAGGCGGCTGTATGCTGAAATACTCCAAATTACAGGGTGCCCGAAATTCAAAAAAATGAAAACGAGATGTCACACAGGGACTTCTCATATGCGGCTGTATGCGGGGGTACACCAAAATAAAAAGTGAAAAAAATTAACAGGAAAAAGAAAAAGGGACTGAATACAGGGAATTCTCATAGGCGGCTGTATGCTGAAATACTCCAAATTACAGGGTCCCCGAAATTCAAAAAAATGAAAACGAGATGTCAAACAGGCACTTCTCATATACGGCTGTATGCGGGGAAACACCAAAATGCGGTGTGAACAAAAATTAACAGGAAAAAGAAAAAGGTACTGAATACAGGAAATTCTCATAGGCAGAAATACTCCAAATTACAGGGTTCCCGAAATTCAAAAAAATGAAAACGAGATGTCACACAGGGACTTCTCATATGCGGCTGTATGCGGGGGTACACCAAAATAAAAAGTGAAAAAAATTAACAGGAAAAAGAAAAAGGGACTGAATACAGGGAATTCTCATAGGCGGCTGTATGCTGAAATACTCCAAATTACAGGGTGCCCGAAATTCAAAAAAATGAAAACGAGATGTCAAACAAGGACTTCTCATATGCGGCTGTATGCGGGGAAACACCAAAATGCGGTGTGAACAAAAATTAACAGGAAAAAGAAAAGCGACTGAATACTGGAAATTCTCATAGGCGGCTGTATGCTGAAATACTCCAAATTACAGGGTGCCCGAAATTCAAAAAAATGAAAACGAGATGTCACACAGGGACTTCTCATATGCGGCTGTATGCGGGGGTACACCAAAATAAAAAGTGAAAAAAATTAACAGGAAAAAGAAAAAGGGACTGAATACAGGGAATTCTCATAGGCGGCTGTATGCTGAAATACTCCAAAATTACAGGGTCCCCGAAATTCAAAAAAATGAAAACGAGATGTCAAACAGGGACTTCTCATATGCGGCTGTATGCGGGGAAACACCAAAATGCGGTGTGAACAAAAATTAACAGGAAAAAGAAAAAGGGACTGAATACAGGGAATTCTCATAGGCGGCTGTATGCTGAAATACTCCAAATTACAGGGTTCCCGAAATTCAAAAAAATGAAAACGGGATGTCACACAGGGACTTCTCATATGCGGCTGTATGCGGGGAAACACCAAAATGCGGTGTGAACAAAAATTAACAGGAAAAAGAAAAATGGACTGAATACAGGGAATTCTCATAGGCGGCTGTATGCTGAAATACTCCAAATTACGGGGTGCCCGTATTTCAATAAAATGATAACGAGATGTCACACAGGGACTTCTCATTTGCGGCTGTTTGTGGGGGAAACACCAAAATAAAAAGTGAAAAAAATTAACAGGAAAAAGAAAAAAGGGACTGAATACAGGGAATTCTCATAGGCGGCTGTATGCTGAAATACTCCAAATTACAGGGTTCCCGAAATTCAAAAAAATGAAAACGAGATGTCACACAGGGACTTCTCATATGCGGCTGTATGCGGGGAAACACCAAAATGCGGTGTGAACAAAAATTAACAGGAAAAAGAAAAGGTACTGAATACAGGAAATTCTCATAGGCGGCTGTATGCTGAAATACTCCAAATTACAGGGTGCCCGAAATTCAAAAAAATGAAAACGAGATGTCACACAGGGACTTCTCATATGCGGCTGTATGCGGGGGTACACCAAAATAAAAAGTGAAAAAAATTAACAGGAAAAAGAAAAAGGGACTGAATACAGGGAATTCTCATAGGCGGCTGTATGCTGAAATACTCCAAATTACAGGGTGCCCGAAATTCAAAAAAATGAAAACGAGATGTCAAACAGGGACTTCTCATATGCGGCTGTATGCGGGGAAACACCAAAATGCGGTGGGAACAAAAATTAACAGGAAAAAGAAAAAAGGGACTGAATACAGGGAATTCTCATAGGCGGCTGTATGCTGAAATACTCCAAATTACAGGGTGCCCGAAATTCAAAAAAATGAAAACGAGATGTCAAACAAGGACTTCTCATATGCGGCTGTATGCGGGGAAACACCAAAATGCGGTGTGAACAAAAATTAACAGGAAAAAGAAAAAGGGACTGAATACAGGGAATTCTCATAGGCGGCTGTATGATGAAATACTCCAAATTACGGGGTGCCCGTATTTCAATAAAATGAAAACGAGATGTCACACAGGGACTTCTCATTTGCGGCTGTTTGTGGGGGAAACACCAAAATAAAAAGTGAATAAAAATTAACAGGAAAAAGAAAAAGGGACTGAATACAGGGAATTCTCATAGGCGGCTGTATGCTGAAATACTCCAAATTACAGGGTGCCCGAAATTCAAAAAAATGAAAACGAGATGTCACACAGGGAATTCTCATATGCGGCTGTATGCGGGGGTACACCAAAATAAAAAGTGAAAAAAATTAACAGGAAAAAGAAAAAGGGACTGAATACAGGGAATTCTCATAGGCGGCTGTATGCTGAAATACTCCAAATTACAGGGTGCCCGAAATTCAAAAAAATGAAAACGAGATGTCAAACAGGGACTTCTCATATGCGGCTGTATGCGGGGAAACACCAAAATGCGGTGTTAACAAAAATTAACAGGAAAAAGAAAAAGGGACAGAATACAGGGAATTCTCATAGGCGGCTGTATGCTGAAATACTCCAAATTACAGGGTGCCCGAAATTCAAAAAAATGAAAACGGGATGTCAAACAGGGACTTCTCATATGCGGCTGTATGCGGGGAAACACCAAAATGCGGTGTGAACAAAAATTAACAGGAAAAAGAAAAAGGGACTGAATACAGGGAATTCTCATAGGCGGCTGTATGCTGAAATACTCCAAATTACAGGGTGCCCGAAATTCAAAAAATGAAAACGTGATGTCACACAGGGACTTCTCATATGCGGCTGTATGCGGGGGTACACCAAAATGCGGTGTGAACAAAAATTAACAGGAAAAAGAAAAAGGGACTGAATACAGGGAATTCTCATAGGCGGCTGTATGCTGAAATACTCCAAATTACAGGGTGCCCGAATTTCAAAAAAATGAAAACGAGATGTCACACAGGTACTTCTCATTTGCGGCTGTTTGTGGGGGAAACACCAAAATAAAAAGTGAAAAAAATAACAGGAAAAAGAAAAAGGGACTGAATACAGGGAATTCTCATAGGCGGCTGTATGCTGAAATACTCCAAATTACAGGGTGCCCGAAATTCAAAAAAATGAAAACGAGATGTCACACAGGGACTTCTCATATGCGGCTGTATGCGGGGGTACACCAAAATAAAAAGTGAAAAAAATTAACAGGAAAAAGAAAAAGGGACTGAATACAGGGAATTCTCATAGGCGGCTGTATGCTGAAATACTCCAAATTACAGGGTGCCCGAAATTCAAAAAAATAAAAACGAGATGTCAAACAGGGACTTCTCATATGCGGCTGTATGCGGGGAAACACCAAAATGCGGTGTGAACAAAAATTAACAGGAAAAAGAAAAAGGGACTGAATACAGGGAATTCTCATAGGCGGCTGTATGCTGAAATACTCCAAATTACAGGGTGCCCGAAATTCAAAAAAATGAAAACGAGATGTCAAACAGGGACTTCTCATATGCGGCTGTATGCGGGGAAACACCAAAATGCGGTGTGAACAAAAATTAACAGGAAAAAGAAAAAGGGACTGAATACAGGGAATTCTCATAGGCGGCTGTATGCTGAAATACTCCAAATTACAGGGTGCCCGTATTTCAATAAAATGAAAACGAGATGTCGCACAGGGACTTCTCATTTGCGGCTGTTTGTGGGGGAAACACCACAATAAAAAGAGAAAAAAATTAACAGAAAAAAGAAAAAGGGACAGAATACAGGGAATTCTCATAGGCGGCTGTATGCTGAAATACTCCAAATTACAGGGTGCCCGAAATTCAAAAAAATGAAAATGGGATGTCACACAGGGACTTCTCATATGCGGCTGTATGCGGGGAAACACCAAAATGCGGTGTGAACAAAAATTAACAGGAAAAAGAAAAAGGGACTGAATACAGGAAATTCTCATAGGCGGCTGTATGCTGAAATACTCCAAATTACAGGGTTCCCGAAATTCAAAAAATGAAAACGTGATGTCACACAGGGACTTCTCATATGCGGCTGTATGCGGGGGAAACACCAAAATGCGGTGTGAACAAAAATTAACAGGAAAAAGAAAAGCAACTGAATACAGGAAATTCTCATAGGCGGCTGTATGCTGAAATACTCCAAATTACAGGGTTCCCGAAATTCAAAAAAATTAAAACGTGATGTCACACAGGGACTTCTCATATGCGGCTGTATGCGGGGGTACACCAAAATAAAAAGTGAAAAAAATTAACAGGAAAAAGAAAAAGGGACTGAATACAGGGAATTCTCATAGGCGGCTGTATGCTGAAATACTCCAAATTACAGGGTCCCCGAAATTCAAAAAATGAAAACGAGATGTCAAACAAGGACTTCTCATATGCGGCTGTATGCGGGGAAACACCAAAATGCGGTGTGAACAAAAATTAACAGGAAAAAGAAAAGCTACTGAATACAGGAAATTCTCATAGGCGGCTGTATGCTGAAATACTCCAAATTACAGGGTTCCCGAAATTCCAAAAAATGAAAACGTGATGTCACACAGGGACTTCTCATATGCGGCTGTATGCGGGGAAACACCAAAATAAAAAGTGAAAAAAATTAACAGGAAAAAGAAAAAGGGACTGAATTCAGGTGATTCTCATAGGCGGCTGTATGCTGAAATACTCCAAATTACAGGGTCCCCGAAATTCAAAAAAATGAAAACGTGATGTCACACAGGGACTTCTCATATGTGGCTGTATGCGGGGAAACACCAAAATAAAAAGTGAAAAAAATTAACAGGAAAAAGAAAAAGGGACTGAATACGGGGAATTCTCATAGGCGGATGTACGCTGAAATACTCCAAATTACAGGGTGCCCGAAATTCAAAAAAATGAAAACGGGATGTCAAACAGGGACTTCTCATATGCGGCTGTATGCGGGGAAACACCAAAATGCGGTGTGAACAAAAATTAACAGGAAAAAGAAAAAGGGACTGAATACAGGGAATTCTCATAGGCGGCTGTATGCTGAAATACTCCAAATTACAGGGTGCCCGTATTTCAATAAATTGAAAACGAGATGTCACACAGGGACTTCTCATTTGCGGCTGTTTGTGGGGGAAACACCAAATAAAAAGTGAAAAAAATTAACAGGAAAAAGAAAAAGGGACTGAATAAAGGGAATTCTCATAGGCGGCTGTACGCTGAAATACTCCAAATTACAGGGTGCCCGAAATTCAAAAAAATGAAAACGAGATGTCAAACAGGGACTTCTCATATGCGGCTGTATGCGGGGAAACACCAAAATGCGGTGTGAACAAAAATTAACAGGAAAAAGAAAAAGGAACTGAATACAGGGAATTCTCATAGGCGGCTGTATGCTGAAATACTCCAAATTACAGGGTGCCCGTATTTCAATAAAATGAAAACGAGATGTCACACAGGGACTTCTCATTTGCGGCTGTTTGTGGGGGAAACACCAAAATAAAAAGTGAAAAAAATTAACAGGAAAAAGAAAAATGGACTGAATACAGGGAATTCTCATAGGCGGCTGTATGCTGAAATACTCCAAATTACAGGGTGCCCGAAATTCAAAAAAATGAAAACGAGATGTCACACAGGGACTTCTCATATGCGGCTGTATGCGGGGGTACACCAAAATAAAAAGTGAAAAAAATTAACAGGAAAAAGAAAAAGGGACTGAATACAGGGAATTCTCATAGGCGGCTGTATGCTGAAATACTCCAAATTACAGGGTGCCCGAAATTCAAAAAAATGAAAACGAGATGTCAAACAGGGACTTCTCATATGCGGCTGTATGCGGGGAAACACCAAAATGCGGTGTGAACAAAAATTAACAGGAAAAAGAAAAAGGTACTGAATACAGGGAATTCTCATAGGGCTGTATGCTGAAATACTCCAAATTACAGGGTGCCCGAAATTCAAAAAAATGAAAACGAGATGTCACACAGGGACTTCTCATATGCGGCTGTATGCGGGGAAACACCAAAATAAAAAGTGAACAAAAATTAACATGAAAAAGAAAAAGGGACTGAATACAGGGAATTCTCATAGGCGGCTGTATGCTGAAATACTCCAAATTACAGGGTGCCCGAATTTCAAAAAAATGAAAACGAGATGTCAAACAAGGACTTCTCATATGCGGCTGTATGCGGGGAAACACCAAAATACGGTGTGAACAAAAATTAACAGAAAAAAGAAAAAGGGACCGAATACTGGGAATTCTCATAGGCGGCTGTATGCTGAAATACTCCAAATTACAGGGTGCCCGAAATTCAAAAAAATGAAAACGAGATGTCAAACAGGGACTTCTCATATGCGGCGGTATGCGGGGGAAACACCAAAAATCAGGGTGAAAAAAATTAACAGGAAAAAGAAAAAGGGACTGAATACAGGGAATTCTCATAGGCGGCTGTATGCTGAAATACTCCAAATTACAGGGTTGACCGAAATTCAAAAAAATGAAAACGAGAATGTCACACAGGGACTTCTCATATGCGGCTGTATGCGGGGAAACACCAAAATGCGGTGTGAACAAAAATTAACAGGAAAAAGAAAAAAGGGACTGAATACAGCGAATTCTCATAGGCGCTGTATGCTGAAATACTCCAAATTACAGGGTGCCCGAATTCAAAAAAATGAAAACTGATGATGTCACACAGGGACTTCTCATATGCGGCTGTATGCGGGGTAACACCAAAATGCGGTGTGAACAAAAATTAACAGGAAAAAGAAAAAGGGACTGAATACAGGGAATTCTCATAGGCGGCTGTATGCTGAAATACTCCAAATTACAGGGTGCCCGAAATTCAAAAAAATGAAAACGAGATGTCACACAGGGACTTCTCATATGCGGCTGTATGCGGGGGAACACCAAAATGCGGTGTGAACAAAAATTAACAGGAAAAAGAAAAGCGACTGAATACAGGGAATTCTCATAGGCGGCTGTATGCTGAAATACTCCAAATTACAGGGTGCCCGAAATTCAAAAAAATGAAAACGAGATGTCACACAGGGACTTCTCATATGCGGCTGTATGCGGGGGTACACCAAAATAACGGTGTGAACAAAAATTAACAGGAAAAAGAAAAATGGACTGAATACAATAAATTCTCATAGGCGGCTGTATGCTGAAATACTCCAATTACAGGGTGCCCGAAATTCAAAAAAATGAAAACGAGATGTCACACAGGGACTTCTCATATGCGGCTGTATGCGGGGGATAACACCAAAATGTGGTGTGAACAAAATTACAGGAAAGAAGAAAAAGGGACTGAATACAGGGAATTCTCATAGGCGACTGTATGCTGAAATACTCCAAATTACAGGGTGCCCGAAATTCAAAAATGAAAACAGGGATGTCAAACAGGGACTTCTCATATGCGGCTGTATGCGGGGAAACACCAAAAATGCGTGGAACAAAATTAACAGGAAAAAGAAAAAATGGACTGAATACAGGGAATTCTCATAGGCGGCTGTATGCTGAAATACTCCAAATTACGGGTGCCCGTAAATTTCAATAAAAGGTATAACGAGATGTCACACAGGGACTTCTCAGTTGCGGCTGTTTGTGGGGGAAACACCAAAATAAAAAGTGAAAAAAAATTAACAGGAAAAAGAAAAAGGGACTGAATACAGGGAATTCTCATGGCGGCTGTATGCTGAAATACTCCAAATTACAGGGTTTCCCGAAATTCAAAAAAATGAAAACGTGATGTCACACAGGGACTTCTCATATGCGGCTGTATGCGGGGGTAACACCAAAATCAAAAGTGAAAAAAAATTAACAGGAAAAAGAAAAAGCTACTG